>CM034472.1:13907149-13945482 GCA_019925255.1 Litchi chinensis
AATCGGATAGATGAGGATAGATGACGATGAGAACCTTCACCGATCAATCGGCGCTGTAAAACTGTTTGTCTTATAACAATTCTCTTATGACACAAGTGAGAATAAAGTTCATTCGTAATGAAATCTTGGAAATTCGAAACAAGCAAATATTCATACTTTTCAAAATAAGCTGTCATAAGATATTTCTTGATACTAGAGGAGGAAGCACTGGTTTTGAAGTAGTTGGAATCAGAATTTGGCTCACACATTCCCACCTGAAAAATTCAAGAGAGCTATCCTATTACATTTTGGTCCCTGACCAGGTACCATATTTACTACTAATGAGTATATATATATATATATATATATATTTTTTCCGACATTCAAGATAAAAATTGGATATAGTTAGTTGCTTCCTTTCCACATATATTTTTAATTTTTGTAATTGTTTAAGAATAATTGGGCTTTACCTGAATCAGCAAGGAAAAGCATTTAGAACATTACTCAACCATCAACCATCAAACAACAGGTGAAAAATATTACGAACCTGAATGGCGATGCTGCCAGCAAAGAGAATCAAAATAACAACACTCTGCTTAGATTCCATGGAGATGGAATGACAATCTGCTGTTGGAGGTGGAGAGAGAGAGACTTTGTGTGTCTTTATTTCCAGATTGCCAAACGCTGCGTTTTGGACTTCTGTTTCAACAAAACGCACCGTTTTACATAAGAATTTTAAATAACACAATTGGAATTGGATTGGAATTGTGAGTAGGAGTGGGAAGAGAAGGAAAATGAGTAGTACATCACCGTCGAATTCATCAGCATCAACGACGGCGATAATTGGAGGAGGTAGCAGCAGCAATAACACAGCTACTGATGAGTTTCACTTGCCTCCTAATCTCATGTGCATCCAAGATCGCAAGGACGAAGCCATGCGAGGTTTGTATTTCTTTGTCTTGTCATTTTTAGATAGCGTTTTCTAGTCGAACAAACATAAAACCCTTTTGTGCTCCAATTATTAAAGAATAGAAAATAGAAAATCTCATGAAACATGCCCTTGAATTTTTGTGTCATTTCAGCGAAATTTTAAAGTTGTTATTATTTTGTAACTTTGGTGGCAGCTTTGAAGTCTGATCTAATGGCTGCTTTGGACAAGGAGGTTAAATCCCTGGATGATGATAACTGGATGTTTGAAGGACCTCGTTCTCGCATCCACCTTATATCTAGAGCAGGTTAGTCCCAACATCATCATTATAGTATATGCTTCAGGTGAGTCTGATATGTTTAGTTTTGGGAGAAAGCTGAGAATAGATAAAAGAAATTTTGTAGAGAAAAGACAGGAGAATTTGTATAGAATAGATAAAGACTAATTAGCACTGTAATTCTTCTCTTACTATTCCAATTGTTTCCAGACTATTTTAACCCAAAATGAAAGTAAAATTTAACGCCATTAATCAATTACTAACAAGAAAACAGGACACTCCTAATAACTGAAAAGTTAAATACATGCACTGAAAATAGGACCACTAATTCTCAGAGTCCTAACTGATTACTTGGTGATTTGACTCAGTCAAACGCCACTGTGATCCTAATTCCTTGTGACTTCCTTCACCTATTATTGCATGATTCCAACCATGACCTTCACGACTCATGATTTTCATTTTAAGCAATTTTGAAAAGCAACTGTTTAGTTTGCTTTTAAATTATGTGTTCATAATTGTTCTAAATGGACAGACTTTTTTCACTTAATTCAATCAAATTTCACTGAATTGCATCGTGTGTTAATTCCACCTAGTCTCAATGTTGGGAGAAAATGACAGAAGAGAGAGATAAGTGATGCAATCATCCATGTGGTATTATGAATTTTAAAGAAATCTTCATTAACCTCTCCTCTCCTAAGGGTTGGCTTAAATTTGAGGAGACCCAGTTTTGGAATCCATCGAAGTTCCCGCCTGAAATGCCGAAATTGATTACAAAGTCCCTTACTAAATGTCATAGACCTTCCCTGAAATTTATAGACCTTTTCGTAAACCTTTGTCTAAACCCGGTGGTTTTGTGGCCAATCATCTGAAGATGTTGATGAAATTTATTGAAAGTTTTATATTGTTTAGAAGTTTCTCTTGGAATTTTGAATATTTACAAAGAGGAAATTACTTGTACTCCATTCTAAAACTTAAAAATTCCCAAGTAGTTTTTTGAGATTAGTTATTGAAAGAAGTGGGAGAAGTATGTTCACCATGTTTTTGCTTGAACTAGGCCATCAGATACCACTTAGGTTCTGTGTTAACATTGGTATTAAATTTCTCTTGCTGATTGAGCAGATTTACTCGCCTGCCTGTACCATCATTTTCACTTGTCTATTTATTTATTATTTAGTATCTCTAGTGCAATATATAAGTCAATGTGACATGGGTTACTTTGACCTTTTTTTTCCTTGGAAGGCTTATTTATTTGTCAAATACTGTTCTAATTCTATAAAACCAATCTGATTCATTTAAATTTCTTAATTATGTGCTTTATTTTAATATTGTTTATTTGTTATTTTTGGGTATTGCGTTCCAATTCAGGTAGTTTTCTCAACAAGCAGATAGAGACTATCAAGCATCGTAGCTTGACCCCACCAAAATGATTTAGAATTCCTTGATCAGGCAGCAACTTGTTCATTTGAACTATCCATAGCTTTTCTTCTTTGGTGATCAATGAATTTATTTCTGCTGTACAAAAGAATTATGAATTTTGCCAGTTTATCTGGTGTTCTTATGCATGAAGGTTTCACTCAGAGTTCATTTTAAAGCTTTAGTAGATATAGGTTGTCAGTTAGTTGACTCTACATAAACCCCCATCCCCCCCCCAAAAAATGTGATAAATTACAATGATGGCTGAAAGGCTGATACAAACGGTTTGCCTGAACCAGCTATGTTATTGATTCAGATCGATGATTATATTCCTCTCTCTCAAAGCTTATTTCTACATCTTTGATTGTTGTACCTGATGCTGCTTAATGAAGCAATAGATTGCTCAAACTATTTTATAGTGCATGAGAAAAGATAGCTTAATAGTGAGAAAGGCAGAATACCTGATGACTTCATTCATATTACATATCATGTTGATTTGGTTTCTGCAGTTTGAAAGGATGTGTGTAACGAGGTTGGCTTCTTTACATAATATTGAAACTCCATGGAAGTGATCATCTGGCTTTCATCTTTGCAATAATGGTGGGTTTTCTTGAGCGATCCCTGGGCTGGAATTGGATATTCTCCATGAACTGATGGCAGCTATAGCCCACAGTCTGAGCATAACCTATGAAGGGCATAACCCCTTTGGTCGATAGTATATGGGACCATACTGGATATGGAGGAGATAAGTTTTTATCTTTTCTTTTATTTTTTATTTTTATTTTTATTATTTTTTTGGCTCATCGTATTGGACTCATCTGTCGTTTACAATGCTTTCATCTGAGGGGGGCAAAGGTTTTCATTTTGAATTCGGATCGGGACGATTTTAGTATATAAAAACCGACCAAGGTCGGTCTTCGGGTTGGTGTTTGGATCGAATGAATCGGCTTGACCTGAAACTTTTTTTTTTTTTAATATATATATATATATGTATAATGAAGAGAGAAAAAAATCGAAGACTCTACTTGTCTCGTAAGAAATTTCCAAAGATCGGCAGTGACTACTCCTTTTCAAGTGCCTTCGTTGTTAGATAACAACAGCACAACAGCGGGCAATCCCTTTGGTTCATATGCAACGTTTGAATGTTTGAAGTAGAGCAATGAGATTGAGAGTGTTTTAGAGAGAGAGAGAGAGAGAGGGAGTTCTAATGAGAGAAACTTTTTGGAAATTGATTTGCACAATGAAACCCTATCATTTTCCTCATAATTATTTCTTTTTATTTTTAATTTAAAAAAAAAAAATCAAAAGTCAATAAAACGACATGATCTTTCCTTGATCACCTCATCTAATGATCCAAATACTCTTAATGAATTTACGGTGCATTTATTTCAATGGAAGGAATGGAAATCAGAATTGGAATTATTTGAAATTGGAATGATGTATTGGAATGAGAATAAATTATCTACATCAAGTGTAAAAATCGAAATTAGAATTAACAATATTTCTTATTGAACTATTTACTTTATTTTAGAATCGAAATAGATTAATTTTTAATTACAAAAATGCTTTTAATTAAAATTATGAATTAATTAAAATACGCAAAATAATATTTAAAATATAGTGTCATAATTTTGTCATGTAACTTATTATAGTAGGTTAAAAAAAATGAACTTTCTTAATAATATTATTGCAAACATATTGTGTATCTTAACTTTCTTAATAATATTATTACAAACATATTGTGTATTTTTTTTTAAAAAAAAAACTTATTCTATATTTATATTGTATACCAAGTCATGATTTTTTTATATAAAATGTTACCTAAAATTACTTTGCTTTTGTAAATGTAGTAACCTAGCAACCATGACAGTGGTAGTAACAACTATCATCAATATGTAACATTCTTCAATTCATCATAAAATTTGAATGCTAACTACATATCATTGGAATAAAATATAACACTTTGTACTAGCTCATTTTTTTTCTTTAAATCTTTTAGCATATGTAAACATTCATATTTATAAATATAAAAACAACCAAGTATAATAAATTAATTCAACAACAAAGACAAATTTATCAAAATAGGTTTTTTTTTTTTAAAAAAATATATAAGAGACTTTTTACATTGAATTTGAAAATGGGAATGAGATTCCCATGTAAGGTGGAAAATGAGATTTTCATTTCACAACCCAAATTAATGTGTGATACATACTTTCATTTTGTAATCTCATTCCATAATCCTAAATTGATGAGATATCTATATTTCTATTTTCATTATAAAATAAATTTAAATAAATAAATTATCAATCAATTTCATTTTCTATTATCATTTTCTAATTCATAAAATAAACACACTAAGTCAAACAAAATCATTTCATTAGTAGAGAAAAGGCCCTACAATAAAATGCAAATATCACCGTTTATAAAAAGCCAAGAGTCAAGACACTTTTTGCACTATTTGGTCTGAAATTTATCTGGACTAGAGATTCCTAAGATGGTCGTACATGATATTACTGCCCAAGGATAAGATGGGACCCTTATAAACTCAAGCCCATAAATCACAACAAAACACCTGGCAAGAAAAATTACAGCATACAAGTCACATCAGCAAGAGACATGCACTAGTGGAACCCAAATGAGATTATAAATAAGAAAAAAAGAAGAAAACACAAAGTTTATTATTATTATATATTTTTTAATCAAAGTTGATAAACAGACCCAAGTCAAACAAGGTGTAAAATTCTGAATATATAAATGAAGAATGCAGAGGATCAGATACATGCATAACATAAACAAAAAGTTAATTATATGTTGAGACTGGACTGACCATCAGCATCCTGCAATTCTAACCGTCGGTTCCCTGTACACCCAATTACACGCGTTTCTTCGTTTGTGCGGCGCGAATCCGCATACGATCCTAGCAAATATGCCACGTGTGCAACTTTGTTCTAACCGTGGTTAGGTTATCATGGCCCTCTCCTCCACACTAACCCTAGTCGAAGGTATATATACCGACTCAGCTCGCTTCCCCATGCAAAAGCCGAGACAAAGAAATTAAAAAAAAAATTCACACAGTTGATGTAACTGCGGCATTGTGGAATCGAATTGAATGGTTGTCGAGCAGAGGAAGAAGAATCTGACATGGCAACGGAGAGGAGATTCGGCATAGGATACGCTTTGTTACCGAAGAAGCAAAAGAGTTTCATCCAGGAATCGTTAGTGAGCTTAGCGAAATCTCGAGGCATCGATCTAATCAAGATCGACACGGAGCGTCGGCTGGCGGATCAGGGGCCGTTCGATTGCGTGCTACACAAATTCTACGGCGAGGATTGGAAGAAGCAGCTGCAGGAATTCCTAGTGGAGAACCCTAATGCTGTTGTTATAGATTCCCCCGAGGCCATCGAGAGGCTACACAATCGGATTTCGATGCTGCAGGTGGTTTCGGAGGTGAAGACGGAGAGCATGGCGGAAACGTTTGGGATTCCAAAGCAGATAGTGATATACGACCATGAAACGCTGTTCGATCGGTCGGCTTCGGAGCTGTTGAAGTTTCCGGTGATAGCGAAGCCATTGGTGGCGGATGGTAGCGCGAAGTCTCACAAAATGTCGTTGGTTTTCAACCACGACGGGTTGAATAAGCTGAAGCCGCCAATTGTTCTTCAAGAATTTATAAACCACGGTGGTGTTATATTCAAGGTGTATGTGGTGGGTGAGCATGTGAAATGTGTGAAAAGGAAGTCTTTGCCTGACTACTCTGAGGAGAAATTGAAGGGACTTGAGGGCTCCCTCTCCTTCTCTCAGGTCTCCAATTTGGCTACTAGGAGTGAGAAAATCGATCATTATGAGATGATGCAGCTTGAAGACACTCAATTGCCTCCCTACAGTTTTATAACTGAGCTTGCTAGGGGTCTTAGAAAGGCTATAAATTTGAATCTCTTTAACTTTGATGTCATAAGAGACACGAGAATTGGAAATAGGTACCTTATCATTGATATTAACTATTTTCCTGGCTATGCCAAAATGCCTTGTTATGAGACCGTTTTGACTGATTTCTTCTGTGACGTAGTCAGTAACATGAGGGGGGGAAGAGACCACCTGCTGCTGCCTAATGAGAATCAGCAGATGATGACTTCCTCATCTGCCTAGTGGCTGATCTTGCTCGGGCGTATTCAATTGTAATAACCATTTCCGCCCGGACATTTCATTTTTAGCTTGGTACAGTGAGTGGTCTAATAACTAGGTTGGTTCTTTGCCCTACTAGGTTTAGCCTCTTGACAACAACAAAAAGACAAATACATGGTGTTCAGTGTTTGATCATGTATATTCCGTCCACCGTTGCTCTGCAGATAGGTACTTCTCAACTACTTTCAAGTTTTAGGAAAGTTTTATCAGGCTTTAACTGTTTCTGTTTTGCGTCATTGAATTTTGTCATTTTCCCAATTATATTTTCATTTGAATTAATGATTCTCTTTATTTTTTGAGGATTTGGTGATTGTCTCTTTACTAATGTGGCTCCACTATCTTTGAATTGATTAACCGGCTGATATTTGATGACTGTTAATTGTTTGTTTAGTTGCCTTACTTTAGTCCGAGAGAAACTAAGAGGAAATTTTTATGGAAAGGTTTTGAATTTTATTTTTGTTGACTACTTTGATTTCTTTCGTCTTGTTGCTATTTTGTTTAATTGTATAAGATAATATTTGTATCCTCAGTGGAAACTTTTTGCTAAAGAATTTGATTCTATATGGTGAGTCTGTAGCAGATATGTGATTGATACGGTCATTACTTTCTGTCTTTTTGCAAACCTTGTATTAGTAAATTACACTGCCCTGTTAAAGGAGCTTTCCAAGTTTAAGTTTGGGATCTGAACACATTATGTCTTTGTTGGATCCTAACAAACTTTAAGTTTTGGGATCATAATATTTCTGTGTCAGATGCTGATACACCCTGATTTGGCATGTGTGTTCTTATGTAGAGGGATGACTATGCATATCATACTTAGACATCTTATCTATATATAGAGGATGTTAATCCTATTAGCAATTATGCAGATGTAAACCTATTAGCAGGTGTACGCTCCCTATGTCAGTATGCTTATGAAATCCCATTAGCAAGTGCACTTTCCCTATGTCAGTATCTGACACGTGCTAGCCTAGTGCTGGAAAATTTTCCAAAATTAAACAGAAATATCAGTGTCTGATTACATTTAACTAAAGTCACGTTCATTTGCATTAGTGATTATTGTTGCATATATACTCGAATATATTTTCTATAAATAGATGAATTAATAATGCTGGTGTATGCTCTTCACCTGTTAGTATCAAACATCTGCTACCAAGTGTTGGAAATTTTCTGAAAGTTGAAAGTTATGTCAGTTTCTGATTATGTTTGACTAGATTTATGTCGTTTTGTGTTAGTTTTGACATTATGGTTAGGGACTATTATTGCATATCATACTCAGATATGTTTTCTATGTAGATGATGTATCACAATTAGCATTTGTATTCTCTGCATGTCAGTATCTTCAAGTTCAGGATCTGAACACCTTATGTCACTGTTGGATTCTAACAAACTATAAATTTTGATGGATCATAACATCCATGTGTCAGGCTCTAACGTCCTGTGCTGGAATACGTGTCTTTATGTTTAGGAATTACTACTATGTTCCACGAAAGTTATGTTGATTTGTGGTAGCTGTGACCTTGTGCTTAGGATTACAATGGCTTATCCGTACTCTGATCGCTATTCTATATATAAATAATGTAACACTATTAGCACCCTCTATGCATCAATCAGACACGTGCTATTGAGTATTCAGAATTTCCAATAGTAAGCAGATATGTCAATATCTGATTATGTTTGACCAAAGTTATGACGATGTGTAGAAGTTTTTGACATCATGTAGTCTGCAAGAGATATGATTTTTAAGGAAAGCAAACTGAATTGGTAGTTTGTGATATTATATCTACTTAGTAGTCATCATTAGCATCTTATGACGAAATAAATGAAACATCATATTTGAAAATATTTTCTTATGAATGCTGATACCATTAAAATCAGAACAAATATATAAATAAAAATTTTAACCTTGATGTATCCCACTTCCCCTCATGAATTCCTTTTTGGTCAAGTGCCACATGCCAGTTTATTTCATTGAAATCAATAGGAATTATATTTTTAGATTTAGTGATTATCATGATGTTTTAGTGTGCTGATGCTCACTGACATCATGCGAAAAATTTAATGACAAATGCTAGGTGTATTACATTTATCTGACTAACTGGATTCAGGATAGGTTGCCTGTAACTGATCACTGTCTTGTGACTTAGATTACTGTCAATGAGATGGTATAGCAACTAGTACAAATCAGGATTTATGTGACTATATTTGTTGTATAGATTAATGCTGTTTTGACATTATGAGGAAGTGTTCACCTTTGTGTTTATTTTGGGGGGTTGTAATAAACCTCTCATCTTAACGAATGTCTTTTATGTCTTATCATCATATTGTTCTCAGGTACAGATTTTATTATTTTGGATGATTATTGCCTTTTAAACCACAGAACTCAACTAGGAAATTAAATAACATAGTATGTCAGTTTATATGCAAACTTGAATTCCAGTAACGTCAAAGTATAATAGTAACTGGTTTTCCATTACTGATGTGCTTAGTAATTGACCACCATTTCTTTTAGAATATCCACAGCCATTTGATCATTATTGAATATCTTAAGTTCTCATCTCTATTCCATTTTTATATGGGTCTGTCAACTTATAACAGCGGGAATCCAAGTTGTTGTTTACAGCTATTAGAATTCAGAACCCATTAAATGTATTAGTGTTAAATTCCAAACTTTTGTATTCCTCGGTATTGTGGTACTGTGACAGGAAATTTTAGTTTAGATTCAACCTGAGGTAGTTTGCCCATTCCACGGCCGAACTTTATTGATTGGATTAATCTTGATGACAATTAATCTTGATGACCGTCATGCACTCTCTTTAGAATGTCAAAGATCCTGAAGATGTGTAATATTTTGATGTTGGACTTTTGAAGCTGGTATGTTGAAATTCTAGCCCGAAGAAGGTTTAGGTTAGCGATATAGTTTACCATAATGATTACTTAAGTGAGGCCTAGTGGTTTTGTGATGATTCCTTGATGTTAGTTATAGTCAAATTATTACTCTCTTGATTTTGTAAAAGTATAATGATTGATTTGCTTGTTAAATTATATTAGATTATTGTGCCCTAGATGACTGCTGAAGTTGGCTAGCTGAGTTTTTTATACCATATATATGCTTAAATCCTGATGTATAAACTATTGGTTTCTAGATTATCCCTGGTCAATGATTTTGCTTGGCTGACTTAATGGATCCATAAAATGAGAACAAAATGCTATAGGTCAACGCTTGAAATGTTCAAATTGGTATTTGTACACCTTGAAGTGGTGTTTTGTAGCAGAGTTGAATGAAATGTTACGGATGACTTCAACGTCTGCTCTAGATGACATTAGCTTTTGATGAAAAGCCTAGACTCATCTATGTCAATAATAAAGCTAGACGTTGCCTTAGGTAATATAAGGGGAAATTCTGGAGTTGGGCTGAACTCTGAAAAAGATATTGGGGGTGTAGCAAAATTTTTTTAAAAATTGACTTGGTGTATTTCGATGTATATGTTTATGAAAACAGGCTGCGTTTTTTGGGTGGAGTATCTGTTTTGAAAAGGAAAATCAGGACTTTTATCATTTGATTTGAGTTAGATGTACATATTCACCTGAGGGATAGGTGCTGTAACTACATCAACTTTTCTGTGACTTGTGCTGTTTGTTAAGTATTTTTCCAATTCTTTGTTGTCTGGTTAGTGGTGACTAACAATAATTGTGAAGGACTCTCAAGTTGTTTCGCGTGATGGTCAAACACACTCTGTTCGTTTTGCATAAGTAATGATAGGATTCGAGTACCCATATCCACAAAAAAGTATCCACAAAAAAGTAGATATTTACGTCTTAATTCATTTGTGTGGGCAAATTATTAAGTTTCTTCAATTGAAGAGCAGATATTCATTTAGGATAAATGTCTCTCTCTCTCTACTATAAACGAGTAGAGTAAAAATAAATAGAGTAAAAATAAATAAATAATAGTGTTGTATTTTGGACTGTTTCATGGAGCCTTTTCAAGGTGGTTCTGGTAGATATAATCATTGATGTAATTGTACTTGTAACATAAAAAATAATAATAATAATAACCAATAATTGTGAAGAGCAAGACCTGTATGCTGATAGGTGACAAGTTTGTGGAGCAAAAAATTTGTGTCCAAGCATTTGTGACATTCACGCATTTCATTAGTGTTGTATAATTAAAACTGCAATGATTTGGTGGACGATAAATCGATCATCAGCATTTCAAAAAAAAAAAAATCCGTCATCGGCGATTTCGTGGTAAACAAAATTGTGAACAAAAAAATAAAAAATTCCATCTTTTAACAGTAAAAACCAAAATTCCCCCAATGAATGATTTTTTTTTTTTTTTTTTGAATTCACCCCCAATGAATGACTTGAGTGAAATTAGTCTTGCCGTTTTAGAAGCGGATTTGGATCTAATTTTTGCTTCTTTTTTTTTTTTAAAAAAAATTTTTTTTTTTTTTTTTGAGAAAAAAAAAAAACAAAATATATTATATTTAAAATAGGAAAAAAAAAAGTAAATAAATCTTATTTGTTTATTTGACCTTCAAAATTTTAGTAAAAATCAAGTCAGCATTGAATCCAAATTTAATGCACACAAAAGCCCTTGACTTTTATGGCATTGATAATTCTAATTTGCAACCAATTGTTTGATATAATTACTAATTATCTCTGGTCATTTCTCATAAATCTAAATATCCCTAAACCCATTAGTTTTTACCAGAAAACATTAGCTGTTAGCAAAAAGACTTATTTACTCTTAAGATTTTTAATATAATAATATTAAAATTATTAAATATGATAAAATCAAAAGAAAAAATAAAAATAAAAAAAAAATAATTTATTAATTTTTTTTTTTAATCTCTATCGTCCATTTCTTTAATGGATGGTAGATATTAATTTTAAATAATTTTTTTTTTAAATTATATGGAAAAAAAAAGTTGAAGCGCACAAAAATCATTTTCTATAGTCCATCTTTGGGTTTCTTGTCTAGTCGAAAGAAAACCCAAAAAATTATATTCTTCAATTGTCATCAATGCCTAAATCAAACCTAGTTATCTTCAATCATCATCTCACACAAAACCAAACCCTCAAATGCTGACCACCTCTCATCTTTCTTCCACCACAAACCACCATCAAGAGATCATCAACATCAACATATATATATATATATAAATTTGTAAAAATAAAGAAAAAATAATATATATATTTCTTCATCTAGTTAAAAATCTTAATCTTCAACCAAATGAAGATGAAAATCGTCGACGATCCAAGCAAAACCATATCGTTGGCTTTTGGGTTTCAAAACCTAGAGAATCAGATATGGTTTTGAAACCTATATCTAAACAAACTTCGAACAAACCCAGAATACTTGGATTTGTTCGAATTCGAACGATGTTCGAAACTAGGTGCCTTGGTTCATTTGTAAGAAAAGAGAGAGAGAGATCGAGAGAGATGGAGACAAGAGAGAAGACAAAGGTGGATAATAATAGGTTGCTTTGGTTTTTTAGAGAGAGAGTCATTAGGTGGATGATGATAGATGGGTTGGTTTGAGATGATGATTTTTGCTCTAGATTATTCATTAATTGATGAACAATGGAGATTGGATCTCCACCTCTTTAAAAGATTTTTTTTTTTCATTTTTTTTAAATAATATCCACCATCCATCAACATGATGGACAATGAATATCTCCAATAACTTTTTCAAAAAATTATTAATATTTTTCTTTATTTTCTAATTAAATTTTATTTTTATTTTTATTTAATTTTATAAAATTTTGATTTTGATTTCTACCATGCATATTAGAATCGATAGTAGAGATTTTTTTTTTCAAATTTTTAAATATTAAATTTTCATTTTATTAAATATTAATTTTTTATATTTTATATTGATTTGACATTTTTTTTTTTTTATCCCGATCAAACAAAAATTTTTAACATCAACTTTAATGATAGGGGTATTTTTTTGGCTATATTTTATATACCACATAGGGTATTTTATTATTTCAAAAAGTAATAAAGAGATCCTTAGCGATTTCTAATATACTGGAGTTTTTTTGCTATTACGCCAAACTAGATTGATTGTATTCTATTTAATATATTTTCTTTGACTGACCATTTTAGAAGCGTGTTTGTAGAATTATATTGAAAGAATATAAGTCGCACGCTAAACGAACATATTCTTTTTTTGTAATAATCAATTGTCTATGAACCAATTGAGGAACTTTGATTCATGATTATCTAGGAAAGTCGTCATGTTTTAAGATTTATGTGACGTTCAAATTTTTTTATTTCTTAATGAGTTTCAATTATTAAACCTAAGTAGACATTATGTTATATTATAATTTAAAATACACGTATTTGTACATGTGATTTACAAACAATCTAAAAAAGAATTAATACAATATGCAATATGACCATTACATTATTGTAAATGTCTTCATAATACATTAATATGATTTTGCTTCATTAATTTAATCAAATGAATTGAGGAATTGTTTAGCAGTGGATAGGATGTTTTAACTAAGTGATTCTCTATTGATTTTTCTCAATTCAATTTTCTAGTGTGATTTAGTTTTAAGTCTCTAAATTTGATCTCAAAACCCTTTCTTCAATTTAATAGCTTTTAGTTTAGGTTTAAAATAAATTTAGAATTAAAAGTAGGTTAAAATTCCTCTGGTATCAACTTGCTTGACAACCAACTGATCTATAATTAAAAAGTTTTTTTTAATTGACAATCAAATGATCAACTTAAAATAAAAATTAAAAAAAAAAAATCTACTTGTAAAAGATCTCTTCATAAAAAATCTATTTCTAATTGATATATTTAGAGAAGTTATATCAAACGAAGTAACTTATTCAATTAGGAATCCTAATGACATAGGGAATCATTAATGCATAGATGATGTACACATGACTTTGTATAAATGAATGGTTAATTAATGTTTAAATAAATGAAAACATATAATACTAACATCGATATTAGATTGATGATTATTCATGAAGTTAATCATAATGAAAATAAAAATGTTATCATTAAAATCGTTTGCAAAATAAACACAAGTAAAAATAATTTCCACTAAATCATTCTAATTATAAGTTATAATTCCTAAGTCATGTAAACTATGAAAAGTAATATAAATAAATACTAAGATCTAAATATGAAGAACGTAAGATATAAATATAAAGTACTTGACTCATTTATGTGATTCAGTGATTAAAGTACTTGACTCATTTAAGTGATTCAATGAACTTCTTTATACATTCATATTGTCTTCGCTTCCCTCTCATTTTGAAATATAATGTCCATCACTTCGCTAGAGGAGGATCTGGCCTTCTCCAATGTTAGAGGAGTAGACTTCGGCTCCTCCATCATCTAGTGATTGAGGAGGTGATCTTGCCTAGATGATGGAGAAGCTGATCTCACCTCCTCCACCGTTGAAGGAGGATCGGTCTCCTTTAGTGATTTTGACAATCATAAGCTTTTTTTTTTTTTTTTTTTTTTTTTTTTTTTTTTTTTTTTTTAATTTAAAAAATAATATTGAATTTATTTTGAATTTTAAATTTTTCAGTTTTTAAGATATATTATAAAGTGAGGGCATTATTGATTTTTCATTAAGATAGGAAATATGGACACTTCATAGGCTAAATATTAGCTTCTTCAATAATCAACTTTGAAAAGAATTTCTCAACCAACTTCTCAAAAGTTGATTATTAGAGAAGAAAATTATGAAATAAGCATATTATGGAAGGTTGACTAAACACCTTCTTACTCAAAAATTATAAAATAAGTGATCATATCATAAGTAGAGGCAAGCCTATACTCTTAGAGGAATCAATGGAGAGAGAGCTCGGTTGGGTTAAGAAGATGTGAGGAGCAGAAGAAATATCTATACATTGACTTTGTATCCTCTCCTAATCTAAGTTTTTTTTGCTAATGTAATCCAATCTCTTACAATATATGAATGAAATAAACAAATTATGGAAGGTTGACTAAACACTTCTTGCTCAAAACTTATAAAATAAATGATTATTTCATAAGGAGAGACAATTCCGGACACACTCTTATAGAAATAAGTGAAAAGAGAGCTCGATTGGGTTAAGAAGATGTGACAAGCGGAAGGAACATCTATAAGTTGACTTTGTATCCTCTCCTAATCAAAACTCTTTGCTGATGTAATCCAATCTTATGACACATAAACATTACAATCAATGAATGATTGAGATGTGATTGTTTTTCATATTTACTTTTTCAATTACCAATCATATACTTTAAAAATATCAGAAAAAGTTCAGAATAGGAGATGATATATCTAGATCCCTAAAAGTTTGCCCAAGAGGCTGTTTCCAATTGACATATTTGTCCATTGTTAATATTGGGAATGTTTGAAGCATATGTATGTCATCTTAAAGTAGAACAAAAATTTAGGGGAAAAAATTGCAAAACGTAAAATATGTCTGTAATATGCAAGGCATTTTATTTTGTCGAAGAATACAGAGCGTCAACCATGAAGACGAAGAAGAATAGGAACACCTTTTGGTGACTGTTGTAGTAGAGCATTGTGTTTAAGAGAATCCCTAATAGTAATGCCACATTCTAAACTGATTTCCTAAAATAACGTGAGCAATAAGCACCTAATCGGCGCCAAATGTTTCTTGGGAAAACCAGAAGAAGGTGATTACTCTTTAACAACCCACAATGAAAATAGGGTCAGATAATATATGTAATTAACCATCACAATCCAACACAAATGCACAAAACTAACACATTGTTGTTGTTAAGATAAAAGCGGCTGTTGCATGGCTTCTCCTTCCGTTTCGCTTTCTCTTCCCAGTTTCACTACCCCGATTACACGTTTTTACATTTGCTGACATCACCACATATTACTCACCTGCCCCATTATTCCCGGGATTGCTTCCACCAGGTGTCATCACCTCTTTGTCACAACTCGCAATCATGCACGTGTGGATCCCCCTCTCTATTCTTACTATATTTATTTAATCAGAGATCGAAAGAGTCGAAAATAATAGGAGTTTTAAGTGAAGGAAGCTGAGAGTGTGTAAATGACATTAGTGAGAAAACGAAGACGCCAACAAGCACTGAGGCTATCTCTACCACCACCACCACCACCGACCCCCTCAACCGACCAGTCACCACCGCTGCCTGTGACTCCCCCCTCTCCCGATATCGAAAACCTTTCAGACTTGAAGAAACTCACCGTTCTTGGCCACGGAAATGGTGGCACCGTCTACAAGGTTCACCACCAGAGAAGCTCCTCAATCTACGCACTTAAAGTCCTCCGTTTCGACCAAAATGCGGCCCCCATCAGCCACCAGGCCGCACGCGAAGCGGAGATTCTCAAACGTGTCGATTCTCAATTCATCGTCAAATGCCATGCGGTGTTTTACAGTGGCCAAGGAGGAGAGCTCTGCTTTGTGATGGAACACATGGAGGGAGGATCCTTGTATGACGCTTTGCGTGCCCGAGGGAAGCTGTCGGAAGACGTCATTTCCAGAGTGGCTGAACGTGTGTTGAGAGGGTTGCAATACCTGCACGGAATGCAGATTGTTCATGGAGATATCAAACCATCGAACCTGCTCATAAACGCAAAAGGAGATATCAAAATTGCGGATTTTGGTGTGAGCAGGATAGTGGGTAGTGGAAATGTCCGCAATGGCGCCTGTGAGGGGTGCATGGGGACGTGCGCGTACATGAGCCCTGAAAGGGTTGATCCGGAGAGATGGGGTGGGGACAACAACACTGACGGATTCGCCGGGGACGTTTGGTCGGTCGGGGTGGTGGTTTTAGAGTGTTTGGTGGGTCATTATCCGCTCATCGGTATGGGGGAGAAGCCTGACTGGGCCGCGTTGATATGCGCAATATGTTTTGGGGAGAGGCTGGAGATTCCGGAGAGCGCGTCGCCGGACTTCCGCAGCTTTGTGAGGAGGTGTTTGGAGAAGGATTGCAAGAAGAGAGGGAGTATAGAGGAGCTTCTTCAACACCCTTTTGTCAATAGCACATCTAATCACCCTCTCATTGATTTTGCTTTGCATTCTTGAGTAATTACAAATTTTTCATAGGTTTTCTTCATTATTATTTATTTTTAATTTTCGTTTTCTCATGATCAGTTTTTGAGCTTAACTTGAGCCATGACAATGGAGCGTTGTTGAACAACATTTCGTTTAGGAATTTTTTTTTTTTTTTTAATTTCTTCAGAATAACCTTCAAAAGCTTAAACAGATTAATTAAATCTTCTTATTTGATCAAATAATTCAAACTATTCAAGTCGTTTTCTTTTTTCTTTTTTCTTTTTTCTTTTTTTTAAACACTATTTGACGTGTTTTTCAAAATACTTGGTCTAGTGTAGTCAAGGAAAATAAAAAACACTAGAAAATTGATGCGTGTGTTTCAGAGAGTACCTATTTATTTTAATTTCCTTATATGGGTGTTATCCTGGATTATGTACATGATCAGTTATGTCCACATGAATCACAAGTAACTTATCCGTAATCGTTATATATTAAATAAATTACACTTACATTAGAAAAAAAATAAAAAATAAAAAATAAATAAAAACCCTAGTGAAAAGTGTACTTTCCTACTAAAGGAGAAAAATAATTTATAATATCATATCATAATTATTATTAACAACTTTCTGATCATGACTAAAATCATATGGAAACAAGCATAAAACAGAAGTTTCTACTATTTTTCTTTCTAACACTAAATTCTTAAGTATATATTTTGTAAACCATTGTTATATATGGCAGTATTTGGTACACCATATTACTTTGAATTAATTGTGTTAAGTGAACACATATACGCTAGTTTCAAATTATAGGGTAAATTGCATAAACTTCTCCAAACATTAAGTGTAATTACGTTCATACGACACTTGTGCTCTAAATTGTAGCAACTCTCATTTCTATTAATGGTCAACGTTGAAAACCAATTACTGACTATTTTATCCAAGTTAAAGTCTAAATTCCCCTTACTATTTATTTTATTAATTTTTAAATAATGTATTGTTAGATATAATAATTAGGAAAAAAATGTTCTTCAATTCATCATATATTCACCAATTTATCGAAATGGAAA
Source organism: Litchi chinensis (assembly GCA_019925255.1). Taxonomy (NCBI): domain Eukaryota; kingdom Viridiplantae; phylum Streptophyta; class Magnoliopsida; order Sapindales; family Sapindaceae; genus Litchi; species Litchi chinensis. The sequence goes on from CM034472.1 coordinate 13,925,021, forward strand.
TCAAATCCCACCATTTAAAATGTGCATTAATTGATAGAAGCATATAGGTCATATTGTGTGTGTTAGAAACATGATTGTTGATTTGTTTGATTATTAGTTTTATGTTAGACCATTTAAACATAAGGAATCCTACTAAGATGGGAATATTACTTAGTATTGTACTAGGAATGATGACTTTTATGAATGTTGGAATCAGGAAGTCAACGCATATTTTTGTGAGAACAATGAGAGGTTTAATTTGGTGATTTTTCTTTTCACTTTTTACTTAAGGAATGTTGAGCTTTCCCCTTTTTTTTTATTATTTTTTTGAAACAGAGTATTTCCATTTTTAGTGAAACTAGTTTAGTTACTACTTAAACTAGAATTGTTCGTCATTCTTGACGTATGACAATTTGTTAATGAAAACCTTATCCGTAGTAGGTCTATGAAAGATTCTTAAATGTACGAGAATCTAAAAAATTATTTTAAATACACATACATAAGTTGGGTAATTCATATGCACAAAAGGAAGAATTTTTTTATAACAAACAACGATCATAAAAAGGTTGAACGCATTGCAAGTTGGAGATGAATAAAAACTTTGTTTTCTAAATTAAAAATATAATGAAGTAATCAACTAGTTCTAGGTTTCTTAGTTGATATATATTTCCCTAAGATAGCAATCTTATTATTTACTTGCTAATAAAATGTCATGTCATTAATCCATTAATTGAATTGTCATATTATGATTGGTTGCTTGAAGTAGAATTTATATGTCATTTTAAAGTGACCAAAAAGGACTCAAGTACTCATCAAAATCTAATAATGGGTATCTCAAAAAAAAAAATCTAATAATGGGTGGTTTCAAAAAAAAGAAAAAGAATCTAATAATGGGTTAACATCTACTTTTAGACTTTTCCTGGATCCATTATAGAAAAGCGCCATGTGCCACCATGTCACACCATGGGGCATCAATATATAAATGTTGCTGGTGGCACTCCATGCCATAGGCGTCATCCATACCATTGTCACAGCATGGAAAGGCGCCATTCCCCAGTCATGACTTCTAATCTTCATGGCACTAAATCCATGTTTGACGCTGATGTAAGCATTATCCACCTGTGACTCAAAAAACTCATGGTGCCAACCCCATGTTTGAAAATATGGCGTCACACTCACCATTGACTGACAAAACTCATGGCGCCAACGCCACGTTTGACATGGAGATAGTGCCAACCACCAGTGGGCACCATTCTTTGTGGCGCCAGCTCCACTAGCCCCGACCAATAAGAATGCTACGTAATTTATAATTAAGCAAGATGACTTCATTGATATGCAAAAGATAAGAAAAGATAATCATGCTTTTGGGCATATTAATCTCCTAACAATCTTTCACTTGCACTAATGCATATGAGTTAAGTATCTTATCTAATTGGCAGTTTATAATGTACATGTAAACTAGGTGCAACCCAAATTATTTATATGTTAACAAAAGAAACTACATCCATATGTTATACAGTGATCTGATGTGTGACAAGTGTAAGCATTAAATAGCGTATCATTTTATTTTTTCCTTAGATAAATTTGAAGAAATTGCACCGGTGCCTTGAGTTTTGCGGCTTTTGCCCAAATAGAATCTAATCCTATAGCTGAATTTTTTAAAATTACGAGAAAATACCTTTTGTTTAGGCTTAAACTATTAGAGTTAACACTGGTATTAACTTCTCAAAGATAATAATGTCATTTAACTCAAATATAAGTCATAAAAAATAAAAGATTTAGTTAGAACTGTGATCAGAATTATTAAGACCATTAATTTCAATAATTCATTGCATTTGAATTAAATAAAATAATGAAATATTTTTAGAAATAAGGAAAATAGTTCAATCTCCCCTATATTTGGGGGATCTCCGCTCTAATATTAAAGATTTTGAACATGATCGCCTCTAAAACGGAGGAGATCGGAGCTTGTCTTTGAGAACGAAGAAGCAACGATGTGTAGGAGTGGATGGAAAGAATGGGATCTTCCATGGTGAAGAATGGGATTTGAAATTGATGGGTAGCGTTGGTGGTGGCGAGGGTTTGATGAGCAGAGATCTCCAATAGAGATGAGAGTTGTAAGATTTTTTTTTTCCTTGATGATATGTTTTTAGGTTTGAGATTTATTATTATTGTTATTATTTCGTTTTCAGGTGTAAGGATGTGTTATTTTAATCTCCCATTATGAGATTGACAAATATCAAAGCATAGCACCAGATCTCCATTGGTGAAACGGTGTCCTGATTTTTCTTTTTCTTTTCACGCAGGTTCTCTAGGGGGGTGCGGGGAGGAATGTTTTGGGGTAATTTCATTTTTTCACCATGTGGTTTTGAAAACTATCAAAATTTTATTTCTTTATTGAAGATCGCTTCAGTCTTTCCTAAAGCTTTCAAAACACATTAATTAGATCATTATCATCAGTCAACTTACTATCAAAGAAGACAGGATGGTCAAAGGCAATGGAAAGGTTTTTTTTTTTAATACATGAACTGTAACTGGGATAGACCCAGGAGACATCCGAGACTAATCGAGATATGATACTAGTGGCACGGCCCGGGAGATTACTCCCAATTGGGAGACCACTATCCACACGGAGGTGGGAGGGAAGACCCACCCACACTGGGGTAGGGGAGCTACCCACACAATTGATGGGGACTAAATACTATTATATATATTATTATTATTATTATTATATAGATTATTATATTATTAAATAGTATACATACAGGGGTGTCGAACCCTGCCCCCTTACAAAGGGAGGCAGGGCTGGCTACTGGCGCTACCACTGCGCCAACAGCCAGATGACGGCAATGGAAAGGAAATGCCAGAAAGATATTTTTGACATTTCATAATGAAAGCTGAAATGACAACAAGCGTATGGCATGATTAAATTAAAAATATATATATAAATTTATTAAAATAAAATTTTAAATTAATTTATTTATTAATTAAAAATAAACTAACTAATTAATTAATTAAAAGTTAAAAAAAAAAATGAAAGATCTCCATTTATCTTTAAGATTGATGGTTGAGATTAAACATAATTAAGAAAACAAATTTTGATAAAATTAACAAAAAATTTTTTTTTTTTTAAATCAACCTTGCTTTTGAAGATTTAGGTTGAAGATTTGACTTACATGTATATCTTCAAGATTTATGTTCAACCAGATCTTCTCCTGATAATCTAGTCGAACCCAGATCTAGGTTCAATCAAATCCTCAAGAGATGATTTGGTCGCAAGATGTGGACGATCAGGGTGAACAACTAGTTTCAAACCTATATAAAGATTTGGATTCAAACCCAGATAAAGATTTGGGTTGGAATTCAGATTTTTAACATAGAGATGGTGGTGATGGTGGCAATGGTTGCTGAGGTGGGTTTGCCGACGTCCATAAAAAATCAAATATATCAAAAACCCATTAAAATCAAAAGTCAAAAACCACATAAAACCACATTTTTCACGAAAAAACCATTGAACACCTAAAATCAAACACATCAAACGGCCACCAAAAATCCAATCTCTTTCCGTAATTCAATTCTAGGTATTGTTTTTTTTTTTTTAACACAAACACATCAAAAACCCTAGAAACTAATCGATTTCAATCCAAGTGACACAAACAATTAACATTTTAAGGGAAAAAAAAACATTTTCAAGCCCCTCGTAGCAACCCCAAACAAAGATGAGAACTAGCGTCGTCATTGCACTTAAGTCCATCTTCAAGTCCTTTATCGTCATCGACAACAGAGGCATCGACATTTCTTCTTCCTCCTATCCCCATTTTTCTTGGACAACTGTTGCATGAAGTCATTCTCGACGTTAAACAATAACAAGGGTTTTAACAGCATGTTCAAGCCATAAAGAAGTCACAGCGGTGTCTTCGAGCCGCATAGGAAGTCATAGGATCTAACTTTAGAATGAACAACCCTAAGTCATTTTCTTTATTATTTTTATTATTACTATTTAATTTATTTTTTTAAAGAATAATTTATATAAAAAATCATTTTATAACAAAAACGATAATAAAATTATTTAACACGTGCCAATTTTTTATTGGTTGAATAACATTGTAATATTTTAGTTTTATTAAAGGCAAAAAGATCATTTTAGATGTCCAATTGAAGTGATGGACAATTGAGTCTTTTTACATTTTTTCATTTAGTTTGAATGTTAATTGAGTAACAAGAGAGATTATTTTTATGTGTATTGAAAACTTAAGGTAAAAGAGAGTTGTATACAAAATTAAATCAAGATAGTTTCTAAAATCATAGGGACAAAAATAATAATTTCTCTTTTTTTAACTACTATTTTTTTTTTAATTATTTATAAAATTTTATTTAAAACTTAATATAAATATTATAAAATAGGGTGTTCCGGTATATTCGAATTGAAAGTTAATGTTACTGTTAACTCTAACAGACCAGGCCCAACTCAAGGGTATTTTCTATAATTTTTACAAAACTCGATTATGCATCTGGTTTGGATAAAATTCAAGCCGCTTCAATGTAATTTTCTCGTAATTTAATAACGAGTACAAAATAAAAGAGATGGTCAGAGTAAGACAGCATAGTTATTGAATATAGGGGCGAAAAGACAAAAAAAAATAATTTCACTTCCACTTTATTGATAATGGAAAACAGAGGAGTCGTGTGGAGTGACGTGAAGCAATATCAGGGCCGAGTACATGCACATGCTGTCTCTCTATGTTTGCGTCCTTTCCCACTGTCACTTGGTTCTCGTGGCTTACGCGTCATTGCATATCAGTATCTTTTTCACTTTTCACGCTCGCTACACAATCTAATATTTTGACCTTTTATTATTATATTTAATTACTTTATTGATTAAATATTTTTTTATAAATTTTAAGAATTAAATTAATTTTAATAATTATCTTTATTATAATTAATCTAATTATTATAATTAATGAAAAAGATTATATAGTAAAACCAAAAACCTATGTAAGCAAAAGCACATGTAAGTAATTAGACATTCTTATAATATAGAATAGTAGGTAGCCCCCTCCCATCTAATCTAATCAGAGCTAAGATTCAAGTTGTGTCGTTGAATTCTATATGAAGATCATCCCCTTTGTATAGTTATGAGCTAAGATTAGGATCGCATCATATAATCTTATTTGTAGGTCTGACAGTTATAAATGTATTTGTAATATAAAAATTTATATTATAATATTAATTCAAAAATATATGTTTATATATATAATATAACATCAGTTAATTATAATGTAATAGGTTAATTAATATATTCATATATTCTTTATATTTTTCTTAAGTTTGAAACAATTTAAGAAAAAAAAAAAAAAAAAAAGGGCAGCAGCAAAGCAACAGCCAACAGGCGTGTGGAAATGGAAACAAAAGCACATGTAGGTAATTAGGCATTCCTATAATATAGAGTGGTTGGTTTATTAAAACAGAACTGTCACCACGGAATATTCCTTGTCTCTCTCTTGAACAAGATAAGGAAGAGAAGAAAAAGTGTTTTGTAAGGAAGGTAAGGGGAAGACGAGAGAGATCCAGCGCAGACAGGGAGAGAGAGAGAGAGATGGGGAGTAATGGGGATGTTAAAATGTTTGACAACAAAAAAAGAAAAATTTCCCATTAACCCTCTGTGAGGTGGCGATGGCGTCTGCGGTGGTTCTGGCCTTCTTCCTCGCTCTCTCGCTGGTTTATCTCACCATGCCTCCTTCCGATTACAGCTTCCTCAAGCTCCCTAGAACTCTTCAGGATCTTCAAGTTCTCAGGTTTTCATACAAATATATGACTTATTTATTACTTTTATAATTACATCCATACCCATATTTTAAGATTTAGCTTTTCTTTTTGAATTTACTTTTCTGGGATCTATAGAATTTGGAAATGCAAAGCAAATGTGTAGACTTTACCATCAGCCTTGCACTAATGCTGCTGGGCCTGAGAGTGGGACCCGCTACCACATGCCCTCTTTCTAGTCCTGTAAATAGTCATCCCGGTCGCGCTATCAGTGTTCCATCTCAGCAGGTTATAGCGGCCCTCTTACTTGGAAGGTGTCCGCGTTCACAAAAAAAAAAAAAGAAACCTCTATCTCTATGTATTTGATGCTGAGCTATTTTCTATAGTGATTGGAGGTTCGGTAATGAATGGGAAGAAGGAGTAGGTTTGGTCAATGCCTTGAGGTTGCTGACCTTTTGGTAGAAATGTTTTCTGAGGTTGTGATTATCTCTGGCAAAAGTATTCTAATTTAATTTACTAATATATGTCTCAAGGACAATCAAGATGTTTTATGTCTAGCAATCTTTTTCTCTTGCGTTTTGATCAATGCCAGTGATTACTGATTAAGAGGGTGCAAAACTACCTTTATTCTCGGATTAGGATAACTTTTCAATTTTTGGGGTGATTTTGGCTTATTTGCAGACTCTTGAATTATGTATTTATATTGCCTACATAGAAAGGAAGAAAATAGACATGCTCAAAACCTGAGGAAGAATTTGCTGAGAACTACAAATCATACCAGAAAAACTTAAACCTTCAATAGGAACTGGCTATGCAGATGTAATAAATTGAACTCAATTGGATTTGGCATGTGCTAAAGTGTTGATGGGGCCTAATTACTTAATGGATGATTCTAGCAACTCCATTTATCAAACAGAAATTCAGGAGCCAGTTTCGTTGTTGTGCTTCTAGTTAATTAATGAAGGCCTGGGAGTAGTCTATTAAGTTTATATATAAAAAAAAAATGATAGTGGAATCAATCATATTCTGGTATATGCTTGGCTGCTTGAAGAATGTTGATAATTTTAGCCATTCCATTGGAAGTGTAATTACTGACGGGAGAACTATTCATGGTTGATTGGATCTCTGTGCTGAGTTTATGAAAACTGCTGCCCCACGTTTCTGGTTCTAGGATCACTTTATTGTTAGGAACCCAATTTTCAGTGACTCTGATATTCAGTCACATGATGAGAGATGAATTGTTAACATGTCCTTTGATGTTCTGTTCTTGAAAATGACAGGATAATTATGCTCAACTGCTATTTGTATATATTTATAAATATTTCAATTCGTTCTGTCCTCTTTCACAATGGAAAAGAATGAGCCTTTGACTCAAATGAACCTACATCTGGTGCTTCCTAGCGGCCAATTTGTTTCTGCTTAATGAGATTTAAATATATGACATGAATTTTCTGCAACTTTCAATTCTTTGCATTCTTTTAGTTTGCTGCAGACTTTTTTTGCTCTTATGTGAAATACTTTTGTCCTGCTATATATGTTGATTGTATCTTGTGGGTGATTTTTGCAGAGATAACCTTGAGGACTACACAAGTGACTACACGGCTCAGGTTTTGCTAGGCTATTGTATGGTTTACATTTTCATGCAAACTTTCATGATCCCTGGGACTGTTTTTATGTCACTGCTTGCTGGAGCACTTTTCGGTGTCTACAAAGGTGTAGCTTTGGTTGTGTTCGCTGCCACTGCTGGTGCTTCCTCTTGTTATTTCCTGTCAAAATTGATTGGACGACCCCTTGTCTTCTCACTTTGGCCTGACAAGCTGAGTTTCTTCCAAGCCCAGGTGCTCTTAATGTCTCTTCATGATAAATCTTTCATATATTGACTAGCAAACTAAAATAAACTTTTCGTTGTTACTTTCAGGTGGCTAGAAGAAGAGAAAAGCTATTGAACTACATGCTTTTCCTGAGAGTGACCCCAACCTTACCAAATACATTTATTAATGTTGCTTCTCCAATTGTTGATGTTCCTTATCATACATTTTTCCTGGCAACTGTTATTGGGCTGATTCCTGCTGCTTATGTGACTGTCAAGGTATTGTAATTTTAGAAATTTTCTGCTTGATCTCTGAACATGTGTGTTAATTATAGAACTAATCTGCTAGTCTTATGGCATTGAAATGAAATAAAGTCAAGATGATTATTCAAATAAGGGAAGTAGCAGTATTGGATAGTTAGAGGAAACCATATATTATTGTAATTTAAAAAGAGTGAGATAATGTTGACTGGGCAATTTGCAGCAATATTGCTCATTGAAAAATTTGTTGTGTGATCCTCATCATTTATGAGTGGGAAGGTTATCTTGGTATGGAAGTGGAGCAATTGAAGTTAAATGTTAATTTGACAATTGTTGTTATTGATTATATACTGTTTGCGTGTCTTCAAGTGACTACAGTTTAACTGGTTGGGATCCTCACCAAATCAATACTACATTAATTTGAATTAGTATGTAATAGAGGAAGAAAATGAGGGATGAAAGCTACATAGCAAATATGAAATATTTTTGCATCAGATGAGGACTTTGACACTGACTGACTGACCTTGTTTTCGCATAGGCTGGATTAGCTCTTGGAGAGTTGCAATCACTGGGTGATCTTTATGACTTCAACTCGGTTGCCACCCTATTCCTTATTGGTGTCATCTCCATTACCCCAACGCTAATAAGCAAGAACGAGTCATAGCATGTTCTGGCCGCATATGTTTGGCTGGTGTATATTGATGGGGCATTCAATCTCTGTGCAATTATTTAGATGTGACATCTTGTTCTGTACAGATTAGCATCAAATAAATGAAGATGCAGCCGTCTCTTTGCTTGTAGGATTCGCTGCTGATGCTGCAGACGTTGAAGAATATGGCTGGGGAATTTATTACTTAAAATGAATTCTTTGTAACGATTGTTATTTCCTGTTGGGTTTATTTACTCTAGTTATAAGGGGGTGTTGGGTGCAGGGGTGGCTATGTGTTGGGATTATATGTATAATTTCAGTTGAGATTGCAAGTAAGGGGCTTCAACCATAAGGAGTTGTATATCATTGTCAACAAATTAATAGTCGAAGACGTTCTTCCTCTACCGTGTTTGCAATGCTTTTAAATTTCAATATTACACGTTTGAATTTGACAAAAATGTGCCTTAAATGTGCTATCTTGTAAGTATATCTGATGTTTAACAGACATGAGATTTCTCTGAAAGTTCTAGCAACGGAATCCCGCTCCTACAAAGTTTGAATGATAATAAATTGTTAGGGTGAGTTGCCATGCCAATTGTACATTCATTCCAGTTGACCTTAACTCATAATTGTATCACAGAGCAAGCTGAAGCTGAGGGACCTAAGATACCTCTGAAGCTTTGAAGTACCCCTACCTTAAAATTGTAAATATCAAGGCCTCCCTTGGGGGTGGACTAAATTCTTCCTTCACTTGCTAGTAAGATACTAGTACAAGATTGCTTTCCAAGATTAACTATGTCTCTCTCAATTGAGAGAATCAGGACTCAGCAAAATACCCTCCATGATCTCTCAATTAGCTGCTACAACAATACCATATAAAAGAGACAATGAATAAGAAATGACTCTTATTTCATTCAGCATGCAGAGTACAATATATACAATTTTACTCTCTCAAAACAGCAACCTGAACAATTTACATAATTACACAACATCAAATTTGATGAAAAACATACTAGTAAATATCGGCCAGTTATTTATATTAAATCTGTATCTAAATACTTAAACAATTTTACATGAATGTTTTTACATTCAAATGTTTATTTTAACTTAATCTACTGTATAATTTTAACAATTAAGAAAAATTTAAAATACATAAATCAAATATAATCTCACATAAATATTTTAAGTAAAGCTTAAAAAATAAATAAATAAATAGTTGTGGTCATATGTTGACCCATGGGCGGTGCCGACAAAGCACGAATATACTTTAGGTTTTGTTGAACGCGAGTAGCTACACAGCCAATATTGTGATCCATGTGCCAGTGATTGTCATGCCATGCATGGCCCAACATGGCACTATTTCAATCAAGTCATGCCACGCAGGACATGGGCTTTGAAAATGTGGGTCCGGCGACTCAGCATGGCCCAATTTATATGTCCAATTGTAATCATTCTCGTATCAAAACCAGGCAACAATATAGCCAACAGCACCTTTGATTGGGCTTTTGATATATTTGCATTAAATAACATACCAGTCACCGTCTTTAGAGCACGTGTAGTTGGGCTTTCGAAATATCTCTATTAGTAAAAAGTCTACTTCTAAAAGATTTATTGGTAATAATTATAGTTATTTAGTTGGAAATTGAAAGTTTTCCTTTTGTAGCAGTTGACTGATTGTATCGTCTCAAAAGGGTTGAAGTGAAAAATCACTCAACCTCCGAATCAACGCAAATGGAATGAAACTAGCAATTGAACGAATGTAGTAATGGCACTGTAAAGATGTAATAACAGTAATTCTCTCATGGTTGCCCTGCCATGTACCAGAAGTAACCCTTTTGCTAAATCTGGAAACATTAACCAAAACCTTGTTTTGCCGACTTGATGATGTAAGAGATTCCAAGGCATATCACAAAGCGCCCTATCAGCCCTGACCCTCTTCCAATCTTCTCCTACAGCGGCCATATCTGCTATGACTCAGCATTCTTTTTTTAATACTTTGTTGCATCTTATTTGAAAACATGAGGAATAGGGCCATTGGCCGCCAGGAGGGGGGGGGGGCGGGTGTGGAAAGGCGCGGGGTGGGTTGGGTGGGAGTGGGTGTGTGGGAAGGTGGGAAAAGAAATAGGTTTTAACCTATCAATTGAATCACTCAAGCTGACCCCTAAAACAAGCAAATCCTCTCAAAAAACACTCGTGAAACACTATATATGATGCATTACACATATGTATGCACAGAAGCAAGCTAAAAACTTTCAACAAGGAAACATATTGTTTATACAAATATTAAATAATGAAACAGTATTCACATACCAGTACAAGTACTGTTCTATGGAACATATTCAGGCAACCACCTATAAGTAATTCTCAGAGCATATCTAATACGCCTACTACTGTACGTAGTTGAACAACATTTCATGTGCCCCTCCCTCGCCTAAATTTCTTAGCTTTTCTCTGAAAGCTTTCTGGAGTCCCGGTATCCAGCTTGCGTTTTGACCCTGCTTGTTTTGTCATACCACCGTCCTGAGCTTTTGCCCTTGCCTTTCTAAGAGCAACTGCCGGTCTTTTCTCCTGGTGCATTTTCAGTTTCTCCCCTTTTTGAGTTCTTGACTTCTTCATTTGAACTGGTCTCATGCTGCCTGAATGGATTTTCTTCTGGGCACCAGATTTGCTAGCCCGCAAACCCTGGTATGAAATAGAGGTTTTTGAATTGGATCTATTTGCGCTGCCTGTAGTACTTGAATCCACTGCAAACTTCTTGGCCGGTGAGTTAACTGCCAATGCAGGAGTTGTATTTGCTCTCTTAGATGGGGTAGAATTCTTATCGGCATGAGAGATCCTCAGTTCTCTATCCCGAAGCTTCAAGTTACGTTTCTTAACAACCAAATTGGCAGCTTCCTGCATATAGAAACTACACATCAGTAATTGTAAGAAAACACTAAGTAATAAATTACAAATGATTTGCAATGTAACAGTACAGAACAGATGGAAGTTAAAATACAAGGTTCATCTCATGCACTTCTTCCTACATCAAAAATCTGACTTTGCACTAAAATGTATAGAAATCATTCTATCTGCTTTCTGCATAATCCTCAAACGCCAATAGAAACCTTCGGAAAAATCCATCTGCCTATGTAATTTAAAAGGTGAATACAATACATTGAATTAAACTAGCCAAATCAAATGTATTAGAGAGAGATATTAGTCATTGCCCAAAAGGAAACAAGAAAGAAATAAAATTGAATCAATTTCACCCACGCCAGATAGCTAAATAAATCATTTCTTCACCTATGATAAATGAAGATTTTTATGAAAAAGTCTCTATGACATCCATATTAGACATGCCCAACTTAAAATCCATAAATTGACACCCATAACATAGAATGTTAGTCCTAACTTATCAATAGTTCAATACCACAAAATTGTGTATTACATACAACTCTATTAAGGCATATGTAGAAGTGTCCTTGAACAATTATCAAAATCCCTATAAAAAGGTCAGAAAGGAAACAGGACTATTATCAAGTAAAACAAGATAATAGAGATTGTTTAACAACCACAATGTTAAATGCAAAATATAAAACATAGTCGTATAATTAAATTTAAAAGTAAATTAACTGAAAATTTTCTACCATATAAAACAACTTAATTCATACCCTTGTTTTAAATAATACATAGGCAATGCCCTTTCCCACGCGCATATGAGAATGTCTAACAACCCGAACAGCTTCAACACTGGATCCTATATTACTGAGACCACAAAAAAGCTGATATAATTCTTCATCCTGCATAAGGGCATAAAACAAACTCATATCAAATAAAAAGGCAGGTAACAACATACGCATATTGGAATTCCACATAACAAGCATCAGACCAAAAAAATTACCTTTACATCGAATGGCAGGTTACCCACGAAAACAGTCCTCTTGTTATCATAAAGTGGAGCATCCTCCCCCTTCAACTTCTTGCGAGGTGGGCAGGCCCTGTCCACACGAATATGATTTCCTCCAACCTATACACATTAAAAATATATATAGATTCAATTTACAATACCCTAACCAGACAGGTTATGGCAACTATAATATTTTATTTATGATAAAAAATTGTGTTTATTGACCATAAACAACATACCACAGCCATATTATGAGCCAAAGCAGCCTCAGCAGACTGTTCAGAGTTGAAAACAATGTATGCATGAACACTGCAACATACAACAGATTTCATTAGAATAAGACACTGATCACAATTACAAAACTATGGATGCTAATTAACAAAAACACAATACAGATGTTGATTACTTCATTAGCTGACAGAGAACAACAGTCTCTTAAGAAAACAAATAGATTAGATGACCAAATACAAAGCAAGCCAACACTAATTCATTTTTGCTCCAAGGGTATTTGATTCTCACAGTAAGGCCATACAAGTCTGTGATCAAGTTAATACACAGAAGGCAGAAGAAATTTGCCAGGAATAAAAGTTGTGTTGACACTCAATTTTGTAAGACAACATACTCCTTGAACAAATCAGGTGTTAATTGTGCTCCAGGCAGAAGGTACCTGAAGCGAACACAATCTTTCTTTCATCTTCAGCAAAGAAAATTTAGGGTTCCATTGACACTCGATGTCATAAAGCAAAAAAGCTCACAGGCAGATGCATCCAATGACAAGAAAATTTCTCCTAGGAGAGGCAATTCTATCTTCAGCATCAAGAAAGATGCACCCCTTCTCATAGGACTTGTCCACAAAAACCTTCAGGATAATCTCAACAGAGAAAACGTGGGTAGGGACCACCCAACAAAACAATCCTTTCATCAAAATAGGAAAGGGGAGCAACCAACCACACGCCCTACACAGTCCCTCAATAGAGAGATGATAACTTCACCCACTTGTACAAGTAAGACAACATGGGAAGAGCATCATAAGAGCATTATTCGTAAATACGGCCGCATACAACAGTACATACGTTGATATGGGCATATCATCAGTGAGATGTGCCGGTACACCCATATCAGAGTCAAAAGATGACAAATCCATCTCTTACATACGAATGGCCGTCTAAACCGATACGGCCGTATATATCCATATACCGTCGGGTAGAGTACATTTTTTTTTTTAAATAAAAAATCAGCTATATAAATTGAAAAACCCTAAAATCCCTCAAACCAGACATGATCGGACCTTCTCTTTCTCTCAAATCGACACTCCTCTCTCCTCTCCGATGACTATAACTTTGATTTCTAGCGAATCCTCTCATGGCCAGAAGTTTTCCGGCAACTTCTTTTACATGCAGAACCTTTCTGGTGACTTTTGTCTTATGGGATCAGAGGGAAATGGAAAGCAAAGGAGAGGACAAGAAGAAGAAGAGGAAATAAGTGAGAAAGAAAAGTAATGGGAGAGAAGAAGAAGAAGAAGAAGGCTTTGGTTTGTTTCGCTTGTGTAACTTGTGTTGACTGTTAAACATAAAGTAGCTTTTTATTTATTTAATGCATGTAAGTAAACATTAATAAATTAAAAAAAAAAAGTAAAATATATATATATATATATAAAAATTTTAAAATATGTAAATAAATAATGTTCTTAAAAAATAAATATTAAAAAATTAGTATTTTTCTTTTTTCTTTTTTCTTTTTAAGCCATTTCCGATCGATACGCCCGTATCAACTATACCGGACATACCGTATCGTACCACAACGGGGTGCCCATACCACACCCTACTATGTATTTACGAACATTGCATAAGAACACAACTGGACCTCTCCTCTCCAGCCACATAGGCAACTGGCTGACAATACACAACCTACATAGATTGAACCAAGTGGACCGTCTTATTAGAGAACCACTCTTCTAAAATTTTGCCAGAGAGGAAACAAATACCAAGGAAACCTAACAAGGTAAGAAAGCAATTGCTTGCCAAGCTAGACCAATCAAGGAAGACCTTGGTCAGCATAAACAAACCTCCTCTCCCAAGTTCAGGTACATTTTCCTTCATGATTTGATTGTTAAAGTGCAATCGATTATTGCCAACTACCAGTGTTTTGGCTAGTTTTCTCAATTTTACAGAAGAAATTCACTAGCTGACGAGAAAAGGATTTGTTAAAGCTATCTAGGAACAACCAATAAGCACTTTTTCTCTACTTCCTCTGGAGCGTACAACAAATCTTAGCTGCCCTATTGTCTAGGCCATATACGACTAACAATAGAAGAATATCCGGTGTTATAGTTGGTGTAATTCAATGTTAGAGAAACTGCCTCTTTATATGACAGGAATCGGCTTCAATTAAACTTAATCACGAGATCAATTGTCATATCAATGAACTTTGCGTTGCAACAACGAATTTGCCTTCCACATCAGGAAAAAAATATACTTTTGTCTTAAATTCTTGACCATGCCCAAACAAGCTTAAGAATACCTAAAAACTAAGACAAAATATAAATTCCATAAACCGATTGGCACTCTTAAAACCTAAACAAGTTTCATTAACACATAATAATAACTATCAATAAAAATATATCCAGAGATTATTAACAGGGAAAAGCAAATTCCATACCTGTCAACATTATCATTAATTTGCTTTTTTAGTACGGCTCCCTTTCTTGGTACTTTGGTCTAAAAAACAAGAAAATGATTAGAAAAAGGAGAATCAGAGAACCGAAAAGAGTTAAATAACTTGAAACTCACATCGATGATTGGTACAGAGCGAATCCTGACAGATTGGATCTCCCCAAACTTGCTAAACTCGTTGAAAAGGAGTTTCTTCTTGAGCTTCAAAGGCAAATTCCCAACAAAAACAGTCCTCAAGAGCTTGTTCTCATCATCAAAGCCTTCCTCATTGTCCTTCTTCCTCTTCCTCTTCTCCCCAACCACCACTTTTTGTTGTTGTTCTTCAGCTTTGGGTTTGGCTCCGTACATTTTCTCCTCGTACTCTCTCTCCACCTCGTCCCTCTTCCTCTTCTTTCTCTTCCTCTTTTCGCTTCCTCACCTTCCACATTCACGTTCTCCGATTCAAGATTGCGACTTTTCTCTTTGTTACTCTTTGTTTTCTTCACCTCCCGAGAACCGGACTTGTTGGGGGATTCTTGGTCTTTTCTTTTGAAAGGATTGTTGTCCGAGAAGATGGAGGGAGCCGCGGCGTTCTCTTCGGCCCCGCCGCCGAATAGGGTTGTGAAGATTGAGACATTGTCGTCGTCGTGAGGTTTCTTTTTCACCATTTAGCTTCGATTGGCACAAAAATTGGGGAACGAGTCAGGATTTGGAAACCCTAGGGCGGCTTTTAGGAGAGGAAGAGAAACGGGATGGGTTCGGCTCGGGTTTGGTGAGACTCCAATGGGCTGACAAATTACGACCCAGAAACAACTTCCACAGACCTTTTCTCTCCTCTCCCTTGAAAAATAAAAATAATATGAAAATGAAAAATAAAATAAAAAAGCAATAGCATTTCGACTTTCGAGTTCCCAATTGGTTTCTGGAGCAAATTTCAGTTTGTCCTTATACTTTGATGAAATAGTACATTTTTACTAGTATTTACAGCTTTAGACCCCACCACCCCTAAAGTTTGAAAAATTCATCAAATTGATCTTTTTAATCAAAAAACTAACAGTAACCATCATAGAATTCAATAAAGATCAAAATATCCTTAATTTTTATTTTTACAATACTCTTAATTTATTTTTACTTTAATTAAATTAAAAAAAATTATATTTTTTAAATTACAAATAGATTGTTAAATCTGCACTGTTGACATGTCTTCATCAATGATGCAGATCTAACATTTTTTAACAAGATTTTAAAAAAAAAAAAAAAAAATCCACGAATTGATGCCAACCATAGAGATCGACGATCTATGAGCACAAATTGTCTCGATTTTCATTCAACCTAAGTTGTTAATAACTTGGGTTTGAACCTAGATCGTGACAACCTAGGTTAAATCTAAATCAAGATGATCTGAGTTCCCAAATCATGGTTCAATCTCCATAATCAGGTCGATTGCCGACCAATTTTTTTACCCAAATTCATGCTTAAATAATGTGGTATGTGAGTTGTCAACATATTATAAATCATGAAATGAATCTAATAATTAATATGATTTTTTTAAAAAAATTATTAATATGATGTTGATAACTCATATATCATATCATTTAAGTATATATTTAGACAAAAAATTTGAAAAGTCTAACATTATATATATATATAGTTTAATCTTTATAGATTTTGATAAATTCGTGGCCATGGGTGTTAGATGATTGATGATCTTGTAATCAATTATAAAATAAGAAAACTAAAAAATTGTGATGAAAAATAGAAGTTACGAGATGAAGTAAGCATGTGACCACGAAAACTCAGGGCTAAGGGTGGCCTTAACATGCCTAAGCAAGGCTTTACATGTTCAGGGCTTTGGCCTAGGCTATTGAGAATAAGAGTCAGCCGGCTTTGATGCAAACTGTATTGAGTAATGTCAAGAATTAAGAATATTATAAGTTCCCTTCTTGTGATCCATAAATTCATTCCCTCTACCAATATTTAAGGTTTGAATCATCACACAATAAGTAATAATTATAAAAATAATTTGTTTTAAAAAAAACTTAAAAAAAATTTTATTAATAGGATAACTTCTCTTTTCTATTAACAAAATTGGGAAGGCTCCAACTAGAAAATTTTTATTAGAATAAGTTGGACGATTTGATTTACTGTGTCGCAGTTTATGGCACCAAATTAAATGACCAAATGTCAATTGGCTGCTGGTGCAGTGGTAAGCGCCAGCAACCAATGCCTCCTTTATTCGACACCCCTTAATCCAAATAATAATAATATAATAAGTATACGTAGAAAAGTAATAGTCTTCAATTGGGAGTAAATAAATAGTCTCCCAAATACAATGTACTCAAAAAAAAAAAAATAAGCAATCAAGGTAAAAAAACATAAACAATCAAAGAATAAACAAACCAACGAAGATGTGGCTTTTATTTATTAATAAAATCTTTGTACGTAGCAAAATCAACTGTGACTTTTTGTTTTTTTGTAGTGAAGTGAAATACAGAAAGATTCCATAGAAACAATATTTCATTATGTGAAGCAGGTATTCTCATGTAAAAAGAAAATAGTACTGATTAGGGTAATGGGGTAGGTAATTAACCTCAGATAAGCATCTAGATTATTAGTGCAGGACAACATTACAAAGAATAAGAAATTAGTTGCCGGCTTCCAACAATGACATTTGGATACAGGTATTGGCCACGGCCATATTTAATCAGTTATATAAATATATGCAGGCAAAGCAATAGTGCAGTTTTTGTTTCAGTATGTAACTATATAGCGAATGTCATTTGCTTGCGGAGCCATTTGGACCTTTTGCTCATTAAATATTGCATATATAATATGATCACCGCCGGGTGACTTGACTACATTAATTCTCTCAACTACTATATATATATATATATCCAGTATCAAGTTGAGTTACTAACTAGTTTGATGTACAAAGAAGAGAAACAAGATTTCTTTAAGGTGAGATTTTCTTCTGTTTTTTCCTAGCCCAGTAAGTACACATATTTTGTCTTTATATTAGTAATCGTCAATTTCTACTATTTTATATATCTTCTACTGTAGGAAGGAGAGGCAGTACTACAATTATCTCATTTTCATTAACTGATTAGATGGAAGAGAAACAAGAAATTGAACAAATTGTTGAAGAAGAAGAAGAGCAGACCAAGGAAATAAAGAGAAAACCGAATCTCAAATCAAAATTTACTGTCCCTCAACCATTTTCTTTGGCAACCGAGAAAAGAATACAATCCAGAGTGAAGCGATCAGATTCTATAAATTTCACTTCTTCAACTCAAAAAATAATGTCTAGTGAAAGACTAGGCTCAAATTCAATCAATTTCAAGGACTCGCAACCCAAACTATCGAAATCTATTAGTTTAAATCATAGGTAAGGCATTATACAAAATATTATATTTATTACAGGATATTCATCAAGAGGCTTTAGATAAAATAATTATTACGGATTTTTAAAGACCTATTATTGTTGAAATTTAATCGTACTATTATAAAACCTAGGATGAAGAAATGTTCAATATATTATAAAATAATGATATTACTTACTTTTAAGTTCTAATCTAATGATTATTATTATTATATTATTATTTGAGGATTAACCTAACGATTATTAATTTGGCCTAGGGAGGTTGTATTTATCAATACATATAATATCTAGTTACTTGACATTATCAATTGTGCAGGACTCGAGTAGAAGCCACAATGCCAAGGCATGTAAATTCTACTGTAACTTTCCCTGCTACTAAAACTGGTTGCAAGGTTAAAGTCACTACTACTGAACCTGCAGGTGACAATAAAATAGAGGTGTAGTAACTTACACTAATCTGTTCTGCTCGCATAAATACATGTATATGCATGTTTACATGTTTGACGATGAATTGATTATTATGTGTTGGCTCTCTCAAAATAACAGAAAGGTTTGAAATCAAAGCACAAAATTCAGGTGAAGGATCAGGTTGAAAGCAGATACTTACAAGTCACTACCAAGGTAAACATAATACGCACATATGTGTAACTGTTTCAATCTGTCACACCAAAGTTTTTCTCTTCTATAAGTCCTTCCATTTTTTTAAACTTAATTAGCAGTTATGGATTCTGCTTGCTTTGAAAATTTTGTTATTAATTAATTTGATGACATCGTTGTATACGAGGACTACAGAAGCAGCAAGGAAAGGAGGTTGATAATAAAATTAAACTTGGGAGGAGCTCCACATTCAAGGCACCGATCCCTCCCTCAAAAACTGAAACAAAAAAGGTCAACTCTTCGAGGCATCTCAACTTTAATTTCAATGAAAAAGATTGTGGTTAAAGTTGTAAAAAGTCAAATTTTTATTATATATAGTTCTAGAAGCAGGTATGTAGCATGTGATTCAATTAATTAAAATTGGTCGTTGCAGATGCAAGCAACTAGACGTCCCAAGTCTCCTGTTATTATGCGGAGAAGCAAGTCCGTGTCTCCCGGCGAAAAACTCAAAGTAGAAGGCAAGAGCAGGATAAGTGTTTCCAGGACTAATACATCTCACGGCGCCAAGGAAACCATACACAAAATGCATCAAACAACCAATTAAAATGGCCTCCAAACCAACTTGCAATTGACTTAAATTGTTTCATCATCGAAGTGTTGGATTCATGTTCTATTTAAAAAAAAAGTATTGGATTCAGATTCATTACCAGGACTATCTCATGTCCAACTTTATTAAAGCTCTCTCCTACATTGCTTCATCAACGACAAATTTTAAGTTTCCTTGCGATTCCATATGTACAACTTTCCTAGTTCAACCCTCAACAAGTTGAAAAGAATAATAATACATGCATAACCTGAGGCTGAAGAAATGTAACCAAATCTTGGAATAAGACTCTTATAATACTGCTTTTCCAAATTATCTATCCTACTTTTTACTAAAACAATCTGAAAAATGAAAATGAAAATGAGAATTTCATGTCATTACACTGTACTCTGTACATCGAAGAAAAACAAAAAGGAGGAGAAATTGTTAAGAAACAAAATGAACTCATATGCTCTCTGATGTAAATACATGGGACGTTGACGTCGCCTCTCACACACAGAAGACAAGATGATTTATTTATCGCTACAGTTATCGAAGGCAGTAAATAGTAATATTACACAGAGCTAATTAAAAAGTAGCAAGCATGCCCATTTCAACTTCATCCGCTTGATTTTCTTCCTCCACCTCCCACATAAATCGTGCATACGATCCCAACACCATGCTGCAATATAATAATGAGTCATTCCATCAAATCAATCATCTAATAAGAATAAGATGTCCATAATTAAATTAATGGAGTAAATAAATATCAAGTAATTATTGAGTACCAGTCACTAGGAGAAGCATCAACAGCTTGATCAAAATAAGACTTGGCTCTGTCCTCGTCTCGCTGCGTCATCCATATCAAGTTCCCGTACAAAGCCAACACCTCTCCGTCTCC
>CM034472.1:13945982-13995969 GCA_019925255.1 Litchi chinensis
TCTTTTCTAGATTTTTGTGCTTTCTCACATTGATTGCAGGTATTGGGCATTGAGTTCTCGTCGACTGAATTCCAACGTCGACATTTTGGCGCTAGAAGGAGGGCCCCTCAACTGCAATCTTTTTCATCCCAGTTTATCAACTTCTGACGATATGGCAAAGACTAGATCAAACAGGTTCCTTGGAGATGATGACCAGGCGGAAAGTCACGTGAACCAATCCCAGTGGAACTTACAAACTTACAACGCCTGGGCAAGACGCAACCGCGCATGCCAGGCCCGTCCCAAGGACAGATACTCGGGGCCGCACCAGGCATCCCCCCTCTGCCTCACCGTCAATCGGTTCCAGTTGCCCAAACGGCCGAAGGGCAGAATGCG
Source organism: Litchi chinensis (assembly GCA_019925255.1). Lineage (NCBI taxonomy): Eukaryota > Viridiplantae > Streptophyta > Magnoliopsida > Sapindales > Sapindaceae > Litchi > Litchi chinensis. The sequence goes on from CM034472.1 coordinate 13,946,358, forward strand.
TTGTTACAAGGCAAGAAGCGTTGGAGGATACGTTTAGGCAGCTCACGCAAGCCGTCAACAGTGGTATTGGTACAGGCCCAGGTACACAACGTGACTAGGGTGGAAGTTCAGGCACCACAGGGAGTGCCTCAGCCTCTCAAAATAGCGCAGGGACCTGAAAGGCTAGCAAGGGAGGTCCCGCGACCTGCAGATTCGGCTCGCTCATCTAATGCGCGTTCGAGGGGCGGAAGACACCCTGTTCAACACGAAAGGGAGGTCGCACGTCCTGATAGCCAGGTAGCAAGACCAAGCCAGGATGGGAACAGGCGAATGGAAGTTGGTCAAGGCAGAGTTCGAGTCGCAGCTCGTTATGCCGATGAGGTGGATGGGCAGCAGGTAAGGCCCCATCGTCATGAAGATCGGTTCGAGGATGAAAGGTATGATCCTGAGCATCCGGCTCTAAGTCTTGATCATAGGAGAAGATACGAGCTCCGAGATCCCCAATAGAGGAGCTCCTCCAAAGAGTCCGACAGTTGGAAGCACGACCTGGAGTTCCAGAACAGCGTGGGCTCTACGGAGACAGGACCCCATTCACAAGGGAGATTGAGACACAGACTCTCCCCCTCCGAGGTTCAAGATGCTGAGCATTCAGCAATACAATGGGGACAGTGACCCATATGACCATCTAGACGCTTTCAACGTTCAGATGGATTTGCAGACAGGAATCCAATGGTGAAGTGCCGAGTGTTTCCGGCCACATTGGGGACATTCCGAGAACGTGGTTCAGAAATCTCCCAACTCGCAGCATAGGAAGTTGGGAGCAATGCCAACAGAAGTTCGTTGGTCAATACAGGGCACTGAGAAGGCAGCTCGCTCCATCCTGCCACCTTGCCACCATTTTTCACATTTTTGCGTCAGGGTGAGTCGTTGAAGGAATACATCACCAGATTTAGACGCGAGGTCGCGAATGTCGAGCATCCATCAGACGAAAGCATTCTGACAGCGATCTCAGCTGGGCTGCGCAAGGATGGAAAACTATACGAGAGCATTTACAAGTCCCCAGTGAAGGATCTGGGAGAGTTTTACGAGCGAGCTGCGAAAGAGATAAGATGGGAAGAGACTTTCGGCCCGAAGAAACAGATTCAGAAGAATGAAGCGGGCAGTTCCAGTCAGCCAAAGAGAGAAACAATGGCCGGAACGAAGAAGGAAGGAATAACGGCTCGAGTAATCAGATTGCGAAGAGATCGAGGAGAGAGCCGAGGTATGAGCGACCTCAGCGTTGGGGTCGCCAGGAAGGATACAGCATCCTGACTACGTCTCCAGACAGGATTTACGCTGCGGAGCGGAATAAGGAGGACTTCGGGAGGCCCAATCCTATAAGGGCTCCCATTCAGCACAGAGATCAGAACAAGTTCTGCGCCTACCATAATGAGGTCGGGCACAGTACATCAGATTGCTGGGCGTTGAAGAACGCCATTGAAAAATTAATCAGGCGAGGTCGCTTGGGGGAATATGTGGCAAGACCTGCAGACCAGCGACCTCATCAGCAACGACCTCAACAGCAACAGCCAGTACACCAACAACAGCCCCAGCGAGCTATCGAGCAAGGCCAGGAACCTGCGGTAAGAACTATTTTCACTATTTATGGTGGCCCCCATATCGCAGGTGATTCCAACAGATCACACGAGAGATACGTACGAGAGGCGAACCATTCATTTCAACTCAGCGGGTCGGAGGGACCTGCCAAAAGAGCGAAGCCGACCTCGGACGAGATCGTATTTACAGAAGAAGATGCTAGAGGAGTGATCTGTCCTCATAATGATGCGTTGGTTATACGAGCAAAAATCAGCAATGTGGAAGTTAGGCGCATCATGATCGACACTGGGAGCTCGGTGAATGTAATGTATAGAAGTTGTTTTGACCAAATAGGGCTGCGAGCAGACCAGATGAAGCCATCCCCGGAGCCTCTATTTGGATTCACTGGAGATGCTGTGATACCAGTGGGGCAGATTAAGCTGCCGTTAACTCTAGGGGAGTCAGGTCGTCAAGCAACAACCTTGACGGACTTTTTGATAATCGACTGCCCATCAGCATATAACGTGGTCCTCGGAAGACCTGCTATGAACGAGTTGGACATGGTTACCTCAACCAGAACACTGACTGTGAAGTTCCCAACTCTCAATGGCATCGGATGTGTTCGAGGAGAACAGCACCTAGCTCGTCGTTGTTACGAAGATGCTGTGAAGATGGGCGTGAGAGGAAAAAAGGTGAACGTGGTCTCAGGGGGCGAGCCACGAGCTAAGACTGAGAAGGGAGTCAGTCACGACCTGGACCCTCGCGAGGTAGATGCAGACTGAGCTACCGGTCCAATTGAGGAGTTAGAAGATGTACCAGTCAGCGAGGTAGATCCTGAGCGATGCTTGAAGCTGGGAAGAGGATTAACTCCGGAATTGAGAGCCCAGCTCGCTGACTTCCTAAAGGCGAACTTGGATGTGTTTGCATGGAATCATGAGGACATGGTGGGAATAGATCCAGAGGTGATGTCTCACAGGCTAAACATTGATCCTCATTTCAAACCAGTTCGCCAGAAGAGAAGGGTAATGACAGGGGAACGATACTTAGCACTGAAGGAGGTGGACAAGCTCCTGGTTAACAAGTTCATCAGAGAGGCTTACTACCCGACCTGGGTTGCCAACCCCGTGTTGGTGAAAAAGAAAAACGGGAAGTGGAGGACCTGCATCGACTTCACTGACCTGAACAAAGCGTGCCCAAAGGACAGCTTTCCCCTGCCAAGAATAGATCAGCTCGTGGATGCTACCGCTGGCCACGAGCTCCTGAGCTTCATGGATGCATATTCAGGATATAACCAGATCCCAATGAGGCCTGAAGACGAAGAGCACACCTCGTTCATGACTGACCGGGGGCTATATTGCTACAGGGTGATGCCCTTCGGGTTAAAGAATGCTGGAGCGACCTATCAACGTTTGGTGAACATGATGTTCAAAGAACAGATTGGGAAGACTATGGAGGTCTACGTTGATGATATGCTGGTAAAGTCCAAGCAGATCGGTGATCATGTTAGCAACCTGAGAGAGATGTTCCAGATTCTGAGGAGCTACCAGATGAAGTTAAATCCACTTAAATGTGCATTCGGAGTGGCTTCTGGGAAGTTCCTGGGCTTCATGGTCAATAGTAGAGGGATTGAAGCAAACCCTGAGAAGATCAAGGCGCTGATTGACATGAGGTCGCCGACCAGAGTGAAGGACGTACAAAGCCTCAATGGCCAGGTCGCAGCATTGAGTAGGTTCATCTCGAAAGCTACAGACAAATGTGTCCCTTTCTTTGACATTCTAAAGAAAGCAAAGAATTTCGAATGGACTGAGCAGTGTGAAGTAGCCTTCCAGCAGTTGAAGGAATATATGGGGCGAGCTCCACTTCTTTCCAAGCCCAAAGAAGAGGAAAAACTGATCTTATACTTAGGGGTGTCTCAGCAAGCTCTAAGTGCGGCGTTGGTAAGGGAAGAAGAAAAGACGCAGCTCCCAGTCTATTATGTGAGCAAACGGTTACAAGATGCTGAAACCAGATATTCCCAGATGGAGAAATTGGCTTACTGCCTGGTGATTGCATCAAGGAAGCTGCGACCTTATTTCCAAGCTCACACCATAGAAATCCTCACCAAGTATCCATTAAAGCAAGTTTTGCAGAAAGCAGACACCTCAGGTCGTTTGTTGAAATGGGCAGTGGAGCTCGCGCAATTCGATATCCAATTCAAGCCAAGGACGGCTATCAAAGCTCAGGCTCTTGCAGATTTCATTGCAGAATTTACAGGACCCGTGGATAATGAAGCTGAGTCTTCTGAAGGACCGGCCTGGGAGCTTTTTGTTGATGGATCATCCAGCGAGCAGAGGGCTGGAGCTGGAGTTCTACTGATCAGTCCTGAGGGCCACAAAATCCTCTGTGCTCTAAGGTTTGGCTTTCAGGCGACAAACAATGAAGCTGAGTATGAAGCCCTGCTCGCGGGTCTACGATTGGCTAAGGAAATGCGGGCTGAACACTTGAAGATTTTCAGTGACTCACAGCTCGTCGTCAGCCACGTAATAGGAGAATATCAAGCCAGGGGACCAAAAATGGCCCTCTACCTCCAAAAAGTTCACGAGCTGCTAGGTGCATTTCAGAAATACGAAATGAAGCAGATCCCGCGAGCTCAGAACTCGCATGCTGATGCATTAGCTCGCCTCGCAACTACGCGAGATGCAGATTTCCTTGGGGCTATCCCAGTTGAGTTCCTACCAGCTCCAAGTACTGAAGAAAAGAGTGTAACGATGGTCATATCTGTACGGCCCGATTCCTGGATGAGCCCTATTCTAGAATACTTGCAGGACGGAAAACTGCCTAATGACAAGCTGGAAGCCCGACGACTACGAGCTAGGGCAGCCAGGTATTGCATCTATGATAATGCACTGTACAAGAAGGGGTTCACAGCACCGTTATTAAGATGCATTGATGGCCATGAGTGTGAAACAGTATTGAGGCAAATACACGAAGGCCACTGTGGGAACCATGCTGGGGGGCTGTCTCTGGCTCAGAAGGCACTTCGCCAAGGCTTCTACTGGCCCACCATGAGGCAGGACGCTCTCAACTTAGTGAAGAAATGCGACAAATGTCAAAGGTTTGCTCATATTCCGCGAGCTCCACCAGCTTACCTCCAACAGATGGTGAGCCCGTGGCCCTTTGCGATCTGGGGAATGGACCTGATCGGTCCCCTACCGATGGCACGTGGAAGATGTAAACATGCAGTAGTCGCAGTGGATTATTTCACTAAGTGGGCTGAAGCGAAAGAACTTGCTGAGATCTCCACTACAAAGATTGAGAAATTCGTGTGGAGCAACATTATTAGCAGATTCGGGGTCCCACAGCAGATCGTGACAGACAATGGAACTCAGTTTGCCAGTGACCAGTTTCTTAGGTTTTGCAACAACCTCAAAATTGTTAAAAGTTTCTCGGCAGTAGACCATCCACAAGCCAATGGCCAAGTGGAAGCTGTAAACAAGATTATCAAGCAGACCCTGAAGATGAAATTGGAAGCCAAGAAAGGAGCGTGGGTAGATGAGCTCCAAAAAGTATTGTGGTCCTATAGAACCACAGCTCGCGGCTCCACTGGCGAGACCCCATTTTCAATGGTCTACGGATCGGAAGCTATGATCCCGGCTGAGTTTGAAGTCACCTCGCAAAGAAGAGCGACCTTCAATCCAAACAACAATGATCAGCTACTTGCAGCAAACCTGGACCTGCTCGAGGAACATAGGGAAACCGCTAGGTTAAGGGTAGGTGTCTATCAGCAGAGAATAGCGAGATACTATAACAAATATGCTCGCATTCGCAGATTCAACGTAGGAGACCTAGTCCTACGCCTCATCCTACCAGGAGCCCGCAAGCCGAGTGATGGATCCTTAGGCCCAAACTGGGAAGGACCATATGTTGTCAAAACAGCCTTGGGAAATGGAGCTTATCGACTAGTCAATGTAAACGGGGCAGAAGTCCTCCGAGCTTGGAATGCCGAGCATCTCCGCCCCTATTATCAATAAGTTTTTCATTACATGTAAAATGGATTAATTGTAAATGATATCTCCATTTCTCTCCTGTTTTTGATTCAACTTTCTTCACCAGGCTGACGGGCTCCGAGCTCAATGGTTAGGAATATGAATTAAAGAGCCTAAAAAGCAGCGAGGTGACGACCCCTGCATAGCTCGCTATGAATTAAAGAGCCTAAAAAGCAAGTGACTAAGTGTCCTTGCATAGCTCGCCTAATGAGCCTAAAAAGCAGCGAGGTGACGACCCCTGCATAGCTCGCTATGAATTAAAGAGCCTAAAAAGCAAGTGACTAAGTGTCCTTGCATAGCTCGCCTAATGAGCCTAAAAAGCAGCGAGGTGACGACCCCTGCATAGCTCGCTATGAATTAAAGAGCCTAAAAAGCAAGTGACTAAGTGTCCTTGCATAGCTCGCCTAATGAGCCTAAAAAGCAGCGAGGTGACGACCCCTGCATAGCTCGCTATGAATTAAAGAGCCTAAAAAGCAAGTGACTAAGTGTCCTTGCATAGCTCGCCTAATGAGCCTAAAAAGCAGCGAGGTGACGACCCCTGCATAGCTCGCTATGAATTAAAGAGCCTAAAAAGCAAGTAGCTAAGTACCCTTGCATAGCTCGCCAAACATTCTAAAATACCCATTACTTATACTTACAAAATTTGGTTAAGTGTTGCTTTTATTATTATCAGGTTTTGGGCTCGCAGGAAAAATGAAGAGCATTAAGTACATTGGCCTGAGTAACATTCAACACAAGAGAAGTAATGAAAGAAATTTTCATTAAAATACGAAGACTGATTACAAATTGAAAGATAAAAGATATACATGAAAAAGAAAAAACAAATTGCTAGTTCTCTGCAGGAGGGTCTGGATTAGCCGAAGGTTCCGGACCAGGGGCAGACGAGGCAGCTTTTGATTTAAAATCCTCAATGGTTTCGAGCCCTATGTCCCCGAAGATAGAGAAATCCATGTCTGGATGGGACATCCACAGTGTATAGAGGAAATCGCGACCTGTCCTTTCTTCAGCCTCATCCCTTGCATCTGCAACCCGCATTTCCAGTTCTTGGGCAGCCTGCTCTCTAAAGGCTGTTAGCTCCTCGAAGGCATTATCAACTAGGCGGTTGACGACCTCAGCCTCTTTCTTCATATCTTCAACCTGCTGTTCCGCAGCCTCAGCTCGCTGAATAGTTTCGCCCACTTGTTGCCTAAGTACCTCAGCTCGATGCTCAGCCTCCTTCGCACGGTTATCCGCAGCTGTCACTTCCTCAGCTCGTTTGGCTACAGCCTCCTTAGCACTTTTAGCTGCAGCTTCCATCTCACCGGCCCGCTTATTGGCCTCCTCGGCCTGCTTCTCGGCAGTTTCAGCTCGCGCCAGAGCAGCATCAATCTGACTATGAAGCACTTCAATTTTCTCTTCTGCAGCTGAAGCTCGCTGTTCGTCCAGTGCGGCCTGTTGCTCAGATTGCCTCAGATCCTCTTTTACCTTGAGCAGCTCATCCTTTAACATAGCATGATCATCCTCCATTTTCTTCAAGGCATCCTCGGCTGCTTGCCTTGCGGCGTTTGCCTCAGCGATCTGGGCTTCTTGACCTTCTATCTTGCCCGAGGTAAAGCGAGCTAAATCATCATTGGCTGCCTCCAGGTCGAACTCCAACTTCCTCATCTCATCCTTGGCAGCCCTTGTCTCTCTTTTTCGCTTCATCGCAGCAAGGGCACCCTGAAAATCATGAACACATTAAAATATTGTCAAGGAAGAAAATCAGCAGATGAGAAAAATTAACTTACCAGCATGCAATGACGAGCCACGAACTCATCCAGATCCTCGCCCCTAAGGCACCTATTTTCCAAGACATTCGTATGATTAAGCATAATTGTTGACCAGCTGTCAAGGAAAGCATTCAAGTATCTTCCTCCAGGACCCAGCTCGACATCTGATCTGGTGGGTGAAGGAGTTCTCTCACGCTCTGGGATATCGCGCGCATCATCATGAGAAGCACCACGACGCGACACAACAGTACGCCTAGTCGCATATGTGCTGCGGGCAGTTCGGGCTGCCTCGGGGGCAACATCTGAAGGAGCATCACCTTTTCCAAGCTGCGAGCTGGAAGGCGTAGGTCGCTGAAGATTTGCAAAAACATCTGGGAGAGGCACCTCGCTGGGAACATCAGTCGAGGGAGTAGTGGCGCCAGCAGCAGCATGCACTTCGCTGGGAACATCGGTTGAAGGGGCAGTGGCTTCAGTGACTGCAGGCCCTTTGGTAGATGCAGCAACTGAAGGAGCCTGGTCCTGGCCAGATGGTTTGGAGCGTTTGGAGGGTGCCACTGGAGTGGCCAAGTCTTCAGCAGGTCTTTTTGCCGAAGGAGCTGAGGAAGCTTGAAACTCAGCAGGGCGTGCAGGAGGAGATTTCATGAGCACAAGTTTCCTCCTATTTGCCGGGAGTTTCGTGGAAGAAGGAGCAGGAGCTGGAGCGCGAGCTGGGGATGACAGTGAAGCCCCTGGAGTAGATGCATGACGTGGAGAAGATGATGGGTCAGCCTGTGCAGCAGGAGCTGCAGGAGTTGAGTCTGATCCTGTCCGAGCTGGAGCAGGAACAGAAGAAGAACTTTTTCTAGATGCGCCCTTTGAAGAGGCGCGAGCTGAAGACGGTTTCGCCTTCGTTGGAGTGTGAGCTGAAGATGGTTTTGCTCTAGACGAGGTGCGAGCAGGAGCACCTCGAGATGAAGTCTTCCGAGGTGGAGAAGGGGAGCGAATGTTATCCGAGCGAATGACTTCCTCTGATGATGAAGAGACCGTTGGTGGAGGTCGGGAAGTAGACGCATCTAGAACAGAAACTTCGAAAACAGAAGGAAGTCTAGGCCTGTCACTCATCTTGCCTATGTCCTCCCCAGCTCGCAGAAAATGTGATTCCGTAGAAGGGGCAAGCTTGTAAGCCCTAAGGATAACATCATCAAATCTGCTGCTGATGCCCGCGTCGTTCGATTTCGCGAGCTTGTTAAGAGCTCGTTCCTCCCCGCTGCTGAGAGAAAACTCGTCCATTTTCAGCTCTGCACAGTAAAGGATTAAAGAATGATAGGTGATGAAGATGCAAAACAAAATTAGCTCGTGGGAGTTTTCTTATGAATACCTGGTTTCAGAACGAAACTGAAGTTTCGGAGGTCTGCAAGAGATGGGCACGAGATGTAAAACCAGCTCGTCTTGTATGGCCCGACGTTGGATTTACCTTTCGCTTCTCCCTTGGGCAAAAAGTCTTTGTATTGTGACTGACGAGCTGTCAGATAGTAAATCCCATCTGGTTTCTCTCCTTCTCCCGCGCTTAGAGCCTTGAAGGAGTAGAACTCCTGGATAATTCTTGGTGTAGGGGCATGAAGGCCGATCCTGTAGAAAGCTATGGCCAGCGAAATCAACTGTGTGTAAGAATTCGGAGTCAGTTGAAATGGTGCGAGCTTGACTTTGTTGAGAAATTCGATTAAGTACGGTGGAACGGGGAACCGCAACCCCTGCTCGAGATGCTGGGTGCTGACAGCGATATATCCCCTGGGTGGATAACAAGCATGATTGTCCGAATCAGGAAGTAAAATGCGGCAACCAAAAGGGATGTGGAATTGCTTGACAAGTCCTTCCACCTCAGGACGCTTCAATGATGAGGGATGACGGGCGAATGCTGCACGGGCTTCTCTGCCCTGAATGGCATGAACTCGGGCTGTGTCGCGCTCACGAGCTTCGTTGCTTGGGATCATCCCCTTGCGAATCCCACTTGAAGACATCTAAAAAATAAATAAAAAATAAAATATATAAAAATATATGTATCATTGCAGGAGCAACAATGGTGAATGGAGCATGATGAGCCCAGAATAGAAAGTTTGAAGAAGAAGAAGTCTCACCTTGAATTGTTGATAAGTAGAAGAACGACGAAGGAGGCTGAGAATCTCGTAAAAGGCAGTGGGTCCTGGATGATGGAAAGCTTGAACACTTGTTTGCTTCGAGTGAAAATGACAGATGAAAGGAGAAAATGAAAAGGGTCCATCGGTTTATATAGGCAAGCAAGCATGAGTCCCAACCGTCAGATCTTTGGGAAATGTAACCGTCATAGATCTGACGGTGCAGCGTGAAGCGTGGCTTTGGAAATCATGCAGCCGTCAGTTGAAGGACGTGCGCATTAAATGTGTGAGTAAAGGACGTGCAGACGTCGTTTCAGTTACCACCTGCATGACCGCCACGTGTCACAACTGAAAAGGTGGAATTTGAAAGTGCACAGAGGGGGTTATAGAAAGTAAGCGTGCCAAGGAAGCCAACTTTTACCAGCAAAAGCAAGCTCCCAGCTCGCCCAAGCGAACTGAGAGCTGGGGGGCTAATGTTATGTGTATTTTTCGGACTCAATAATTGGGCTGGTAAAAGTCCAATTTATGCTCATTTAAGACCCAATGAGAAGGCCCAATGAGGTCAACATAGTCAAAGCCCATCAGACGAGGCCTAGTATTGACTCAAAGACCATCAAGACTTCCAGCTGGCATCAACAGACTCATAAATACAGGCAAGTCGCAGCTCGACGCCTGCGCAGCTCGTTTCTCAGCGAGCTCGAGATGAGGACCACTATGACACGTCAGCTTGCTCAGATACGTGATAAGTATCATATCTTCCAGAACAGGCAGTCACCAAGTTCAATAGTGATTCTCTCTCTCCGAATATGGTAGTTGCCCAATCAAACCATGATTTCCTCATCAGATATGGAGATTAATTCAAATTCAAATTCAAGTCATCATTATTTCAAGATAATTATAGCAATTTCCTGATATCACCTAAATATGTTAGGAAGCATGATTAATTTATAATTCTTTTCCTTATTTTTCCCAATTGTTGAGGGAATGTAATTAATTCAGGATTCTCTTCCTGATTTGCTACAACCAGAATTGAAACTCTTCTTTCCCTATAAATAGGGATTGAAACCATTGTAACAACGGTAGACAATATTCAATAATATACTGTCACTCTGCAGAGATTAAGAGTTGGACAGTCGTGGACGTAGGCCTTTTTATTGCCGAACCACGTAAAATTTGGTGTTCTTCGTTTGATCATCTGTTTTCTGTCTTTGTCTTTTCTAGATTTTTGTGCTTTCTCACATTGATTGCAGGTATTGGGCATTGATTTCTCGTCGACTGAATTCCAACGTCAACAATATATTTCTTGCTTTTTGTTGATCGAAAGAGTTCATTACCAACGATAAAAAAGACAAAAGAATAATAACAATAATACATACTTTGTAGGATTAGAAATTCCTAAAATATCTTTTTCTAATACTTTATTTGTTATATGGTGATGGTGTATTTAATGATAAAATTTTGATACTTAATAGAATCACCGTTTAATTAGGGTTTATGATAGTATTTTCTCTCTCTCTTTTTTTTACACTAGCTTTTTGCCTTTTTATAAAGTGTTTCAGATGGATGAAGTACATGGGTGTGCATAGAATTGATTCTTTTATTAAAATAATATATTTTTTTTTTGAAATTAAAATAATATATTTTTACTAATAATTTTGTATTACAGTTTTTCTATAATTAAAATTTTAAATAAAATATGGATGTATAAAACATATTTATGAATGGTAATATCCACGCCCACATATGAGTTATATTACTATATGATTTGCTATTATGTGCTATGTCAATTATTGTTCATTCTAATATTATTTACAAATCATGATTTTTCTATAATTTTAAAACGTATATAATTAGCCATTCACCACATGCCGCCAATTTCATCATAAAGAATCTGTACCGCTATTCGTGATACTATTTATTCTAAATTAATTTATTTAAATCTTTGCTTTTTATATTATTTACTCTAAGTCATAAAATCCCTTGATGAGGGGTGACTTTGAGTACTGCATCGAGCAGAATCTAAATCAAACAATTGTTTTAAGTTAATTAATGTCTAGATATTAATCTCTGAATACAATTATATGCTCATCATCATACACCTCATCGCTATGGTCATTATTCTTGTCGTTTTCTTATTATTTTGAAATAATAGAGGTTATATTTTAGGTCTATGTTGGATCCTTAAAATTATTTTATAACATATAACTCTGCAGTCTCCAACTGCTCCTTTGCCCGCGCGGACATTACAGGTTTGATCACCCATACACCAAAACAAGAATCCATTGAAGTTCCTCCTACCTAGTTTTACTCAAATGTTTTGAATATCATAATCAAATTTGACAAGCGAGAATTAGGGAGAAAAAGGGTAGAAATATATATGACATAATGAGAGCAGTAATTAATTAGTAGAATAGAATAGATGTTATATATCACAGATTATATTGCTCTTTCTTTTTTCATTTCTCCCCTTCTATGCTTCTTTTGCGGATTAAAGGTAGCTTGCCCTTGGCTATACTGGCATACATATGAGATGTTTAGTACTTGATATTACAAATTTGTACAGAGAAATTCAAATCCTAATTGAAGTAAATTGAGAGAACCAAAAGGAAAGCAGAAATTTTGGAAGTATATTACAACCATCCTATATACCTCTCACTACTTTATGTTTAATTGAAAATTCCAAAAAATGAGCTTATCTATGGTATTTGATTGTCGATTGAAATACGCTCGCCTAACTATGTATATAACCAGATTACACTACCCAACTGGAAGTCTCCTTGAAATAAACCGTGAATTCATCTTCGATGACTGACAATACTAGAGCAATTTAATTTGAAGTTTTTCTCACCGACTTTCAAGTTGAGTCATCCATAGATCAATGTGTCATGTGATTTTGATAAGCTAGATGGGATCAAATATGAATCTCAAGTTGGTTGCTTGTATATTTGTATTGGTGCTTCTAATTGAACTTTCATCTAAGCAAATATAAGATTTGCGATTGATAATAATAAAACAAAATTTACCTCAAAAAAAAATTATTTTTATCTTACAATAATTATATAGCAGTATATTTAATCAAGTTTACTCAATCGATAGACGATCCTAGTTTTAATTTTAAATTATGATTAATCCCATGTGAAGTGCAACTTTTTGGTAAGAATGTAATAATAATGTTATATGTTTCAACTTTTTATCAAATCAGAGGGCAATTGTAATGCGACGTATATATAAGTCCCGAAACAATATTTGCGCATGTATGTGTCACCAATGATCTAATTAATTACCACCTCAATTAATTAGGATATTAAAAGAAGATAAATAGCATTAAACTACAAACAATTTACAATTAATAGCGCTTTCCCTTTGATCTTGTAGTAGCTTGTTCACTTCTTTCAGATGTCATGCATGTTGACAATAATATATATTAGATTGTGATCAGTTACAAAGCATGTAGCCAAAGATACAAATAATGATATTAATATACTGAAATTGGTATACGCATTTGACATTTGATCCACAGAGAATTCTGGGTTTGGTTTTGACTTGATTAGAGTTAGCTCAAGGCTTGTAATACACATCAAAAAGGTGACATAAGATATCTTATTGGTCAACCAATATAAAGATGGCAAGATTTGAGAACTTTCAACCTCCCTTATCTCGCTTAACGCACAAGCATGTTAGATAAAAATATTTTTTGAATTAAACAATAAAAAAAAAAAAAAAAAAAAAACGAAGCATATACGGTAAAAACTAAAGAAACAAGACATTAAACAGCGAATTTGACCACGTGTAATTATGTTGGTTTCATACTTTCATTGCGGAGTTTACTTCTCAAACTTTGTTTCCTCAAAGAAGACGGTATTCGTAAGACTAACAAAATTCTTATTCAAAGAGCAATAGTCAGATATATTTATTACTTGAGACAACAAGAAGTAGACAACTCAGTGTAGTGTACTGATCTTTTACGTAAAAGAAACTTCATAGAAGTTTATTGTTTCAAAAAGGAAAATTTCAATGTTTGGTTGTTGTGGTTGTTACTAACGGTTAAAGATAAAATAATACATAAATTATACGAAAATAACTCTATATATATTAGATGCCTTGTTAGAAAACACTCCAAACCTCCTCTAAATCTCAAAAATTTTTCTTTATTTAAGTCAAATCCAAACAATATATTTAAGAAACAAAAAGAAATTTCTTTTCAACTATATAGAAAGCCTTTTTAATAAATATAGACACATTCTCAAACACCATTGAAAATATCTTTGGCTTGCATACGCAAAAGCATGTGAACCTTGAACTTTAATTACATCTTATCGTAGAAGCATCTTACGTGCTTGCTAGAAACTACTACACCAACTAGATAACTTAATTGGCTTACAAGAACATATTTAATTTGAAGAAGAAGTCTGTTGTATTATATACACGTACGCCATCTTTATTAACTGGTGCACCACAGGTGCAATTCCAGAATACAAGATTAAGAAACTTTTTTACCAATGAGATGTGTTGAAAAGGGATTCAATGGGATGGAGCCAGGAATTTGAATGAAGGCGGCTACAATACATAAATAATATGTGATAGGTGATGTTGATGGAGAAAATTCTAAAAACTGTCGAACCAGATCTGATTGCATTTATCAGCTTAAAAATTAACCCTGCAGAATGACAAAAGTATATGCATCGTCACATGTCAACTTCAAATCTTAAATACTATAATTAAGTTTTTTACTATCTATTTAAATTTTTGGGCGCGATGATAATTAACATGATATCAAAGTTTGGAGGTCTCTGATTCAAACCTTCTCTCTCTCCTTTATTTAAAAATCTTCTTATTTCTTTATTTAAAAATCTTCTTATTACACATATTATATAGTAAAGTACATTTAATATGTGTTCAATATCTATCATCTTTTCACGTTATACATGAGGACATATCACGTGTCAACCTTAAGTCTTAAATACTATAGTTAGATTATTTTTTATCAATTTAAGTTTTTGGATTCGATGGTAACTAACATGCATATTTGGGAAATGAATATGTGAACAAGAAGAAGGTTACAAGAGAAATGAAGTTACAAAAACTTGTCCGCATGATAACAGATGCCTGGGTAACAGTAATTGTCCATCCATAGGTGTCAGTTCCTGTGTTTTGGGACTGACACCTAAACCTTGATGCCTGGTTAACTACAAGTGTACTACAATGACTTGATGATAGTTAAAATGGTGCCTTAAACCTTGAGATCTAAATTAAGTATTGACTTCCAAAGTTTTTTTGGGAAAACTATAAAAAAAAAAAAAAAAAAAGTTGAAAAAATGAATTGCTCATGATTTACTACAAATCGACCAAAATACTCTTAACATAACTTTGTTTAACTTAGTTCAAGACACCAAAATAAATTGCTTTCTTGCAAAGACCTTTTCTGAACATTTGTATGACTTTCTGAAACTATTTTCCATCAACAATAAAGCCCTATATTATCAAATCGTATCGTTATCATTTGGGCTTTTCGAAAAAAGTATACTGTTAGATCATGATAGATTCTCCTTATTAATTGTTTTTAATTTAGTCAATGATTTCTTTCTGATTGTAATTAATTCATTAAATAGTTTTAAAAAAAATTGTTAGTGCATAGGTATTTTTTTAAAAAAATAAAAAAATTATTAATGTGTAGATATTGGCATCATATGACGCATGACAAAATTTTAGTGTTTTTGTTATTGATATCATTGTATGACAGTGGTTTAAGCAAACTTAGAATTTGAGACTGTTAGAATTTTCATATAAATTGTTATAATAAGTTAATGACAATTGTTACAACAACTGACTTCGTGTTGCAACAACTTTGGGCGTCCAACAGTGTGCAATAAAAATGGAAGATTTTTTGCTCTAATTTAATTCAGTGAGTCAAGTGAATTTTTATGATTTTCTCAAGATTCTTTTCATATTTATTTAATGAGAAAAAATAATCTATTTTAATGAATATCTTATTATTAATTGGAGTTTATGTTTATAAAAGTAGGAATTGCACAATATTCCCCTAAGGTTTGCCTAAAAACAAACAGAAACATGTTTACCATTTTATTATATCAAATCCCCACACTGTTATTAACTTTCGTCAACTTTTATGGTTAACCAAGATTTTTGGTCAAATGATCATTTTGCCCATGAATAAGACAAAATGAAAATTAAAATTATTAATATAAAATAAAAATTAAATTAAATTAAAAAAATATAAATTTATTTTAAAATTTAAAATTATTAAATATGAAATAAAAATTAAGAATAAATTAAATAAATTAAAAATTAAAACTGTATCTCCACCGTTGATCTGAAATGGAAGATAGAGATGAAAATTATATAAACAACAAAAATGAAAAAAAAAATGAAGAACAAAATAATAAAAACAAAAACTGATTTTTTTTTTTTAATAAAAGGCCATTTATATATGGATCTCCATATCCATCTTTGAGTCCATTCTCCATCACCGACTACGGTGATGTACTTATGGGTCTCCATCACCAACGTCCATCGTCAATAATAGAGATCCACAGTCATCGTCTTTATTACACAACGAAGATCTCCATGCATGATAGAGACCATATCTGGTTTCCATCGTGCAAAGAGACCAGTTTGAGTCTCCATGCGAAAGAGATCGATCTCCTTTGTCGAAGACCCTTGGTCTTTGATGATGAAGAATTAAGGCTTTTCTTTGTTGAAGACTCTTGGTTGAGAATTGTGCTCTTTTCTTCTTATTTTATGTTCTTTTGAAACTTCGATTCGATGTAAATTGTGTTCAATTCTTCTTGTTGTGAATTGTGTTATGTTCTTCTTGTTTAGAGGATCTAGTGTTATGTTCTTCTTGATCTTGTTGGTTCATCCAATTGCTTCTTATTTTTAATCGTCTTATTGTTTTTCTTTTTTCTATATTATTTTTAATTTTTTGACTTCGATCTTATGTTTGAACCGGTTGTTCAACAAATGATCTAGGTTTTTAATTGGGAATTGTGACTGAATTGGTTGTTTGAATTGGAGTTGGGGTTTGAACTAGTTGTTTGAAGTCAGGGTTGAGTCTCTTTCGATCTGGTGTTTGAACTAGTTGTTCTTCAACTAGTTAAAGAATCAGTTGATTGTTCGTAAACTAGTTCATTTTGGATTTTGGAATTGTTCTTACATTTTTATTTTTTTTTAACAAGATTTCTTCTTTTTTTTTTTACAAAATTTTTTCTTTTTTTTCAAATTTTTTAATTTTCTATGAAGGACAGTAGAGATCCATTATTTTTATTTTTAAGAAAATTTTCAAATTAATTTTAAAAAATATAAATGTTAACGTTTATTTTTAAATTAATCTTCACCATTCACCATGTGATAGACGGTGGAGATATCTTTTTTAACTATTTATTATTTTTAATTTTTATTTTTTTTTATAATTTTAAATTTTAAAAAAATAAAAAAAAAGGTAAAAAGATGAAATTACTCTTAAATTGATTAACCTTCACAGAATTTAACTAACTGAGTGGGGGCTTGATGGCTTCATATAATAAATGATAAATGTGTCTCTGATTGATTTTAGGTAAACCTTAGGGGTATGTTGCACAATTCATTTTTAATAAAAAGATTCCTTTTAAGATAAAAGTTATTGGAAAGTATTTTTATAATTATCTCTTGTATTTATATGATAAATCTTTTTTATTTATTCTTTGACCAAATTAGAATTTTATCTCTTGGATGAATGTGGACACAATTATGACTGGATTTGGCCAAGGCTAAAACTTAGGAATAATATTTCTAATTTTTAGCAGATCTGTTTCATGATTATTATTATTATTTTTTTTTGGTGTTGACTTTAAAGTAAATGTCTTTCATTTATAGATATTCATTGACCAAAATTGAAATTTATCTCTTGGATTAATCTTCCGATTTATTTTAGGAATATATTTTTCTAACATTATGGAATTTTCAATTTAGATAAAGATATTATTTTGAAATAGCCTCTTTAAGAAAATCTTTAGAAATATCTCTATTTTTTCTTTGTAAGTTTTACATATAAATCTAACTCTTTAATTGCATATTTGATTTGACCAAATTGATCTTTCTGTCTCATGAATGAATCTAAACCTTTTTAAGGACATATTCGGTCAAGCTAGAAAATAGGGAAATATTCCTATTTCCAGCAGATTTGTTTTATCTCTTTTATCTCTAATTAAACCTTTTATTTTATAGATAATATAATATTAAAGAGAAAAAAGTGTGGACGTTGGTGCTGTAAAGGATGAATGAATTCATGAAGTTTGGAGTGCAAAACGTGAATAAAAAATATCTTATTAGAACTGTATGTATTTTGTAAAACTTAGAATATTATTCTAAGTATTTTGAGTCTTAGGGTGTGATTAACTTTTTAGGATATTTTCAACAATATATGCTCTTTGAGATGAAGGGTTTGTTTGTCTTGAGAAGATGACTGATCTCAAACCATTAAAGGGAGTCCAAGTATGTAGAGATTTTAGAAGTTAAGGGAATTGAATTAGTGGATAGAGTGATATACTTTACGTCACCTATAAAGAGATAGTTTGTAGTTGAGTAAGTCAAATTGTTTATGTTTTATTTGAATCTTCATTAATTACTATAAACATCTGGGTGTGGCCTCATAGATGTAGGACAAAATTGAGCCACACTAAAAATGTAGTTGTCTTTTTCATTTTTTGTTACAACATCTCGTATCTGTTATAACATATGCTTCCTAGTTGTTACAACATTTTAGTTCATATTGTTAGAACAATCCACTTTTAGTTGTTACAATAATTATCAATTAGTTGTTATAAAAATGATTGTAAGTTGTTATAACAACTCAGCCAATTTCACTTAATAACAAAAAAATTTGGGCGCTGCTAAAAAAATAGGTTTTCTCAAATTTCTTAGGATCTATTAGATTCTTATTTTGTATTGATTAGAGGTCTTACTTATTTCGCATTCAATAGTAAATATTGTTGTGTATATATGCACCCTTTTATCAATAAAATCAGTATGAAAGTTTATACACTAAACCAACTCTATTACGATATAGAATCCTATGGGCATCATAACGTTACAATTTTATAACCTAGCCGCCCTTCCCTTTTCTTTTTGGTCAACATGTTTGATGAAATTTCTTAAGCCTCTATTCCACCGCTCACAGCTGTGGTGCCATCTATTGTTAACACCCTCCAACATCCCAACAATAACCTTGTCTCTATTAATACCATAGTCTTATGTCATTTATTATGACAATGTATGGGTTAGCTACCTCTGTGTTAATCCTATTTTCCATTCTCAAATGAAGCATATTAGCATCGACTGTCACATGTTTCAGGATTAGGTATTTCAAGAATGAAAAAGCAAGTTATACCTGTACGTATCTAGCATCCTTCTAATCAATAATTTGCTTTTTCATTCTTCAATTATATGTCAAGATTATGTATGACTATAATGACATAGGTTTTCATTTTAGATAAAATATTAGGGTTTATGATTAAGTAAATTTAAATAATTTAGACGTAGAAAGTAATTTTATTTTTTAACTAAATGATTATGTACTTTTAAATAATTTTACATAAGAAGATTTAAATAGTAATATTTTAAAAAAATGGATATAGGGAGAATTTTTCTGAATGGCATTAAAACCACTGTATTTAATGTTAGATAACATTCAGTTGTGCAGTTTCACTTCCATATCTATTGTTTTTCGCGTCAGTATTAGTTGCGAATATTTTTTAAATCAAATCCAAATCGCCATCCATTGAACTTACGGAAGAACTATTATTATTGTTATTATTTTAAAAACCCTTTCTGTTGAGTGTTGATTGAAAGTTTATCGAAAGGGGTGAAACGTGAAAGGAGTTCATGAAATTTGGTTGGTTTGGAAGGGAGCAAAGGCAGGTTTATGAGCCCAGCTGGCGATGGTGGTGAAAGGAGTTAAACCTATATACCAACTGACTCATAAATGCTTGTTGTCAAATCCCATTTATTTCCTCCGAATTTGGTTACATTGGCATTACTTGCACACACATCTCCCAACTATCCTTTTCTTACTGTATCATTGCATCCTTTTTGCTCGTTTCTATGATTTTTCTTACTGTCTTTTTTTTTTTTTTTTACTGCCTTTAATAATAATAATAATAGATAAGTTTAAAAAATAATAATAAATACCTTACTACATTAACATATTTTACCAAAATTTTGGCGGCAATTTTGTCTTTTAACTTAACATATTTTTGGCTTCTAGTAAAAATATTAAAATAAAAAAATAAAATAAAAAACATTGAAATGGAGACCTTGGAGAATGGAGACCAATATGTTCTCCATTCAATGAAGAGTGGAGACCTAGAAACTCTTGGTCTCTCTCCGATGAAGACCATATATACATATATATCATTGGAATTTTTTTTTTTCACTTTGATGGATTTTTTTTTTTTTTTTTTTTTGGTAATGTTGTAATGGATTGATTTTGTGATGGAGATGCGAATGATGTTGGAAAAATAGGGATAGAGATGATAGGGGTGACTGATAATGAAGGTAAAGAAGAAGGGTGGGGTTGATGGATATGAAGAAGGGAGATAATGGACTGTGAATATATTTTAGTTAATTTTTAAAACAAAATAATGATAAATTAATTAATTATTTAAATTTTCAGTAGAAAGGTATTTCAGTTTTTTTTTAACACAATTTACCATCAACCGTTACTAATTGACAGTCAAAATTAATAGTCATGGTGTTTTTATTAAATTTATGAAAGCTCAAGCAACATTAGTGCACAAAAGGAACATAGTTGTCATATTTGTGTAATATTGGTGAACGGGAAATGTCTCTGTAATTTGCTCTACAACCTTTTTATTGAGGGGTAATTAAGCAAATAAAGGTGTAGAAAGTGACATTTTTGCTAATATCCCTTTTTCGTTTCCCTATTAGATGGTACACAATATTAACAGAGGAATTGTTCAGTCTCAGTGAGTGAAGGCTGAAAAAAAAATGAATGAACAAACAAGAATTTGGCATTAGTTGACTCGCATTTTTCAAATTGCTTTGGTAATCACAAATAAAATTTAAGTTGCAGTATATGCATGTAAATTTTTACATCATAATTAACAGGAACAACTAAAGAGAGAAGCCTTGGCATACGTTGGAGGATTCTCCCACATGTACATAGATATATGTTTCAGATAGAAACATCAGCTCCAATTGAACACTCTCCAAATATATCGAGAAAAGTATAGACTGGTTGAATCAAACAACCCATAAAAATAGTCTTTGGTTGCATCTCTCACCTGTGGTTATGGATGCTGTTGTCCCTGTTGACGTTGTTGGAGGTTAATTAGCTTAAAATATGCTCCATCATTGTTCTCCATGAGGCTTGCATGAGTCCCTTGCTCTATAATCTTGCCATCTTGTATAACTGATATTTGATCTGCATTTTTTATCGTAGAGAGCCTGTGTGCCACCAAGATTGTTGTTCTGTTACACATCAGTCTCTCTAGAGCTTGTTGCACGACATTTTCTGACTCTACGTCAAGAGCGCTAGTGGCTTCATCTAATAGCAAAATTTCAGGGTTCTTCAAAACAGCTCGAGCAATGGCTACTCTTTGCTTCTGGCCACCAGATAATTGAACCCCTCTTTCGCCAACTTTGGTTGAGTAGCCTTCAGGAAGGGCACTGATGAAACTATGAGCATTCGCAAGCTTTGCTGCTACAATCACTTCTCCTTCAGATGCTCCTTCTTTACCGTAAAGGATGTTTTCAAAGATTGACGTAGCAAAAAGAGCAGGTTCTTGTTGGACAAGTGCAATGTGTTTCCGAAGAGATTTGAGCTTCAGCTTTTTTATGTCTATGCCTGTAATAATTGACAATGTGCATATATCAGATAGCAATTTATATTTGCAAGACTATTTATACAGTTAACCAGAGGACCAGATATAGCAAAACTTATGAATCAAGAAAGCAATGCTGTAAGGAAACACAGCAGAGCATAAAAACATCTTTTTTTCTCTCTTTTTTTTTTTTTTTTTTTTTTTTTTTTTTTTTTTTTTTGGCCTTTCATGTTCTATGTAGCAAGTTCACCACAAGCAAACAAGGCTTGACACTAAAAAGCTTACCATCAATCATCACCTTGCCAGCTGTTGGGTCATAAAATCGCAGTATAAGAGATAAAATGGAGCTTTTGCCAGATCCACTTTGTCCCACTAATGCCATACTTTTGCCAGCACGCACTCTTAGATCTAGATCCTTGAAAATCACTACTTCTGGCCTAGAAGGATAGCTAAATTCGACACCCCTTAGTTCAATTGTACCCTCTACATTTGTTAGTTCTTCTCCAGTGTCCCCTATTATCTGTGTTTTGCGCTCAATCACCTCAAAGACTGATGCCACCATTTGGTTCCCTTTTAATAGATCTGGGGCCAATGCCAATGTTTCACCCATTGCTAATGCCGTTACAATCAAAACCATAAATGACTTCATAACTGATTTAAAGCTAGAAAGCTGCTTGTCCATCAAAACAGAACCATACCTGCACATAGTTAAACATTGAAGTTAGGCCAATTGGAGTAATGCTACTAAAGGAAGAATTTAAATTGTCACAAGTATATCAGGGTCAAGAACTGAACAAACTGACATTTGTCTAATGTCACTAATATTTTACAGAGTTAATTAATTTAGAGATCATATACTATGTCCCACCATAAAGAAGTGATGTGAAGCTAAAGTCACGTACCATAAAGCAAGGCCGTACGATGAGAAAATGAAGAATTGTGAAATACCATAGAAGATGCCAGCAATCTGACCACGTGTAAATGAACGCTGGGAAGGCTCCGCAAGCTCATGGGCATAAAGATCAAGGACCTTTTCTTCAGAACAAAATGCAGTGACAGTCCGAATGTTACTCACAGCCTCACCAGCAAGCATGTTAGCTTTAAGATATGCTTTACTCAAGTTGCCTCCGTACCCTTGCATGAAGAGTTTCTGAAATGATAGTCAGGTTATCATGAAGTTGCAACCAAAAATGAAATACAATTAAGTTAGGGATGGAGACAGAACCTCACTGATATGACCACTAATGAGCAAAGGATAGGTGGCTATGACAACAAGTGTGATCCTCCAGTTTAACATGAAGCAAATGATGAATGAGGAAACAACCAAACCTAGATTCTGTAGAAGGATTGTAGACCGATCAACAACTACTGTCTTTAAGAGAGTAGCATCACTCTCTAGACGTGATGCAAGCATAGAACTTGTGTTGTTTATATCATCAAACCATCCAATTTCATTCCTCAAAATTGCTGAAAAAAAATATATAGGAGCGAAGTTAGACAAAAATAAAATAAACCATCGACATCTAAATCTAAACAAATTAACAATTTGTTTTATAAAAGATATGATTTAGGGGTTCTTGAAAACATAAAGGATTCTCTACTTAGAATCAAGTCCATCAATGGACAATAATTTCAGACACTTGAAATGACAGAGCTTCAATTCCTTGAGAAAATTCATAATCAACCAACAAAGAGACAGTTCTCAAAGTATCTGAAAATATAATGATAAATTCAAGTGAAAAGAAGAAGTGATCCAATATTTTACTGAAGCAAAAATGTTTACTTTTAAGAAAATGATTGTGAAGCCTGATAAATTGGTGAAGATTAACTTTACCAGAGAACATCATTTCACGCACACGAAGAGTTAGTCGCTCTCCCATGATACCAAAACACAGATGCTCGATTGCATAGACAATGACTGTAATTACTGAACCACTGCAGAACAAGGTTGCGATCTTCTTGACCTCATGGCGTGTTGTGTCCCAGTCTGCGTAATAAGCTACAAGAGCTTGTGAGACCCCAAGAGCAAAAAGAGGCATCTGTGTTCCAGCAAGTAGTGCACCAATGGTGCCAGACACCCCATACATCCAGTCAGGTTTCACCATTGAATACATTTTTTTAGCTGAAACCTGTTTTGCTTTTACTGGTTCCATCTCATCAACACCAGCACAGCTAAGTACTGATTCTTTATCAGAATGAAAACTTGCCCCAAAGCTTGTTCTTGTGTGGGATAGTTGTCGTGAATATTTGACACTATGTTAAGAACGCCAGAGAAAAATAGATACAGATTAACAGTCTTCAGTGAAATTGAATATGCATGTGTCATGTGACAGCTATGATGACTGATGAATATTATTTACTTGAGATCATATAGTACAAAGAATTTTCTTCTAGTATAAATGTTACAGCATGCCCCGGTATACTTCAATTTTTATTGATAGACAACAAAAATCTGAAGAATAGTAGCATTGATTGAAAAAAGCACTTGCAAAGCCAGCTACTAAATACAGGACCTAAAGTCCTTTACTTATTAGCGTATTTCAAATACAACAGCATCCAATAAACTTGTCTGCACTAATTGTTGACAAAGCGTGTGTCAAAAGTAAACGAAATTTTGGAAGCTTGAGTTGTTGCAATGGTATTCGCATAATATGAGATAGATCAGGAGGCACCCTGCTTAATTATGGCCCTAAAAGCTGACTTCTTAAGTATTATGTGTGAAAGAGTAACAAAATATTGCCTTCAGTTAGAATGTTATAGCAAATTCTGTTCACCAGTATTTTCCTTGTAAGCAAATTATTAATTCAGTGATTTTTCAGAAACCATTTTGAATTTTATATATTATGACTACAAACAAATGGCCATGCCTGATTTGTGCTAAGTACATCTCCATTAGCATATCATACAATGCAGTAAGCATGTTTCACAAAGCTAGTACCTGAGTTGCCTACCCATGGTAGGTCCTTGCGAGGGATAGCATTGCACAGAAGCTGTCTCTTGAAGTTGAATAAGTGCAGCATAGGCGCTATTAGGGTTCAAAATGAGCTCTTCATGGCTTCCAGTTTCCACTATCTTTCCTTCTTGAACAACTGCTATCACATCAGCATTCCTGATAGTAGAAAGCCGATGGGCAATCACAACTGTCGTTCTTCCCACCATGACACGGTCAAGTGCCTCCTGCACACTTTTCTCAGACTCTGCATCAAGTGCACTTGTAGCTTCATCTAGTAAAAGAATTGATGGATTCTTCACTATTGCACGCGATATTGCAATCCTTTGCTTTTGTCCACCAGACAACTGAATTCCTCTCTCCCCGACCTACAATATACATTATATATGATTCACAAGAAAAGTCTCATCAAAGTTTGTCTTAAAGTCCCTGATAACGTAACTATAAGTGATTTCTAGGAGTAAGTATAGTACTTCTGAAGTAGGAGTATTTTCTTAGATTGTTGGCTTTAGTTAAATACTTCTCTCAATTTTCAAGAATACCGAAAAAAATGAAAAATCATAATTATATCTTCAACAACTTTGACATAAGTAGATTATGATTTAAAATTTTCATTTTATCTATTGTCTTTGATTACATGTTATCAATTTCGGTAGTAACATCAAGATATCCATGTTTATGCATCCAAATAATTCAAATGTTGTCAGTTTTGAACTACTTCTAGAAAACTAGTACCTGAGTTTCAAATCTATCAGGGAGGTTGTTAATGAAAGACATAGCCTCTGAAAGTTTTGCAGCACGTGCAATCTCTTCAATTGTGGCATCATCTTTTCCGTAGAGAATGTTCTCCCGAATAGTTGTTGCGAAAAGAGCTGGCTCCTGATTAACCAAACCAATTTGCTGCCTAAGCCACTTAAGATCAAGCTCCCTGATATTGTTCCCATCAAGTAATATCTCACCAGCAACTGGCTCATAGAAGCGCTCCAACAATGATATAACCGTGCTCTTTCCAGAACCACTTCCTCCCACAAGGGCTACTATCTTTCCAGCGGGGATATCCAGACAAAGCTTGTTGAAAATAACTACATCAGGACGGGATGGGTAACAAAATGACACGTCCTTGAATTCGATATGACCGTACAGTTTGTCTAGTTTTCTACCAGTTTTCAAACTCGCTTTGCTTATTGTGTTCCTCTCTATCATCTCAAAAATGGGATACGCTGCTGCCTTTGCTCGGACAAATGCAGCGATGTCTGGTGCTGCCTGTCCTAATGACCTGGAAACAATCAAAAGAAGTAATGAGTTTTTATCTATTTATGAAGGCCAGATGGGGAAAATGGACGCAAAGATCTCAATTAATATAAAGAATTCTATATACAAACAACACTAAGTGAAGTCAATGGTATCGATATCTGCACTCAAGTTTTTGACGAATTATTGAGATGAAGAAAACTTCAGATCTTTGAATTTTACAGAGAACTTTCAAGCAACTAGCAAAAATCATCCAGCATAGAGTTTCACAAAAACAAACTATGGACATTCCCTAGGAAATAAAATCAGGATACTTGTCATTTAGAATTTTAAATACCATTCTCTTGAACATAAAAGTAGTCAATGTGAATTCCTAACATGACATGAAATATATGTACCTCATCACAGCATGCCCTAAAAAGTTGTGACACTAACAATATTGTGCAAGATAGAAAGGAATAACTAGTCCAAAATGCATAGGTAAAAATTCAATCAAATGCTATGACAATCAAGAAACACAGGTATGCAGAAATCAGAGGTTGTGTTGTGTATTGATTTGGCCTGCCACAGATAGAAAAATATGGCCATGTCAGAAATAAAAAATAAATAAAATAAAATAGTAACACAAAGGCAGAATAGACTTACAGTCCAGCTATAACCACATTGAGCATAGTAGTGAAAGAATCCCCTCCGTTGGCAATATGCTTGTGTACAACTATGCTAGTGTACCAGATAAGTAAAGACCAGGAAAGAAACAGGACACAATGCAAGGAGCCAAGTCCCAGGCCTTTGGCTAATCCTGCTTTCCTTCCATATTTGTACGTATTGGCGAGAGCTTCTTTATACAATCTCACAGCTCTTTCTTCTCCAGCAAATGCTTGTACCGTTCTAACATTTGCAAGTACCTGAAATTTTCACAGTATTACACAGAGCAATGCAGTATACTACGGGCAAAATTATTGATCTTGACTGACACAAAATGGACTTGATAGCATGCAAAAACAAATGCTTTTGTTAAAAGATGCACTTATAAAATACTTTTACAAAGTCTTTTCAGTTCCAGAAAACACTTGCAAGACAAGGACAATGATCTCAAAGGATTGCATTAACATTTCAAGTTTTTCCTATCCCTGAAACTGCTTTGTCATTTTTAATAACATGATAAATACATAGTCAAAAGCCTCTTTCAAATCACGCCAAAAGCGCACTATCAACTGAATCCAGTAAATTAATTTAATAGAAACTATGATACATTTGGTTTCCTAACTTGAGCATGCAATCCATAATATTAGTTACCATTAGGGTCAAAGGTTTAAGTTAATAAAAAATTATCCAATTATAATATTAAAAACTTTATGTTTGACACGTGACATATAAGATGGTAGATTCTATCACCAAATTAAAAGAAAAGTGAGTAACCTCTTCAGCAACTTCACCAGCCCTGACATAAGATTTTCGAACTCTAGCAATGAGACCGGTTGCAATGTAAGCATAAATACCACCAGCAAGAGCAATCAAAGGAACTATAGACAGTGTGACCAGACTGATTTGCCAAACTCTAGCAAACCCAATAATGAATCCTGCTATAAATCGGCTTATGTAGTGCATGAAGTTGCCCACCTGCATTAATATTTTCAAACAACTCAGAATACTTTTATACACAATATCGAGGGAAATCAAATTCCCACTTGGACAGCTATAAGTCTATAACATGTCTTGTTGAATTCAAGACAACAAAAATGTAATGTGGAAAATAATGATGATGAACATTATCGATACTAAAAATTGGTAGCAACAAAATTAAGTAAAGAAAGTTTTATCAGAACATACTTCCCCATGTTAAATACATGAATCTGCATTCAAAAAATGGAATCATATATTATATTATTTAAAATATTTAATATTTTTATTGGTTAAAATCTTAAGATATTAGTGCTTCACAGCTCAAAAGCTCACTGACAGTGAAAACGCGACCTTGAAAAATGATTGATAAGTTAACTTAATATATTTTTTATATAATTAATTGATAAAATTATGTCCAAGCATTTTGTTTGATAAATATTAAAATGAATATTCATATTCTCTATCATGTGTTAATCTCGAGTCTATATGATAGTAACTAATTTAGTATCAAAATTTGTAAATCTCTGGTTCAAACTCTCTTTTTTCCTTTATCTAAAAATCTTATTGTTACATATATTATACGATAGGGAACGTTTAGTATAAAGTCTTTATAGAGGCAACGAAAACTCAACATGAGAATTGAGAAGAAAAAAAAAATTCTTTTTAAATTAACAGCCCATTTTTAAAGATAAAAAACAAAGAAAAAAAAGGAAACATTTATACTTTTGTGTATCTAGCGTCCTTCTAATCAATAATTATTTGTTTTTAAATAAAAATTAGGGTTTATGATGAAGTAAATGTAAACAATTTAGACATAGAAAGTAATTTTTTTTTTTAACTAAATGATTATGTACTTTAAAATAATTTTATATAAGAAGATTTTAGTAGTAATATATTATTTTTAAATATAGATATAGGGAAAAAAATTTTGAATGGCATTAAAACCCCTCTACATAATATTAGATATAAGATTCAGTTGTGCAATTTCACTTCCATATGTTGTGTTTTTCGCTTCAGAATTAGTTGCGAACATTTTTTAAATTAAATTAAAATGGCCATCCGTTGAAATTACAAAAGAATTATTGTTGTTATTATTATTATAACCCTTTCTGTTGAGTGTTGATTGAAAATTTATCCAAAGTGGTGAAAGGAGTTCACGAAATTTGGTTAGTTTGGGAGTGAGTAAAGGGAGGCTTATGAACCCAGCTGGCGATCATTTACCAACCCACCGACTCATAAATGCTTTTAGTCGAGTCTCATTTATTTCCTATAAATTCAGTCACATTTACGTTACTTGCACACACATCTCCCACCTATCCTTTTCTTATTATATATTGTTTTCCTTTTGCTCATTTCTATGACTTTTCCTTTCCTAATAATAATAATAATAATCATAATCATAAATAATACCTTATTACATGAACATTATTTTACCAAAAAATGAAATGAAATAAAATAAATTTATATGTCTTATACAAATAGAGAGCATGTTTGTCAATAAGTTTGATAAGTAATTCTATTTAATCTTTAAAATTATTTTAACAAAAAATTGGCTGATAATTTCTAAAGCGCAATTATTGAAGCCAACAATGACAGCCGTTACGAGCCATGCATTAATTGAAACCATAAAACCCTAATGCAACCATGTCGGAGATTTCATTTTCAGCCAAGGACCACCATTTTCAAACCCTAATCCTTCCTTAATTTCGATAATCAATGAAGTTCAAAATAAGCTCTCATACGTACCTTCTCAGAAAGAGCATCTTGAACCACAATAATATCACTTGTAATTGCAGCAATCACCTCCCCAGTTGATGCTTCTGTATCAAATAAACTTATGTCTTGATTCAACATCGATTTTAAATATGCCATTCTCATCTTCGCCGCTTGCCGCTCTCCAGTGTGCATCCAACAAGCCACCTCTACACATTTACCATATTAGCATTATCTTCATATTAATTAATAATTACCATGATATATTGTAATCATCTAATTTTATAAATCCAAAATTAATGAAAAAATTTCACTTGTCGTATTTAAAAATTGAAACTTATATTTGAATCACAAATCAAGTGCATGATATAAATAGTAGAGCACGTTAAATTTGAGTTTAACATTATAATAACTGAATGAAAGAATGACAAAGTAAATCTGTCCGTACCCATCCATGACGAAAACAAAATAGCCACACTCAAATACACAAAATCCAACGAATACTGCAAACAAAATATATAATTAATAATAAAGTAAATTAACATGTATCTGTTGAAAAAAAGTTATGTTAAATGAAAATTTTGTACGTATACGTACCTTAGCAACTTTGGGGGCCGCTGCTTTGGGAAAGAGATAAGCGAGTCCAATAATGTTAATGAGCTTACCAAAATATATGAAGAAAACAGGAACTGAAGCACCATGAAGACATGCACCAATGGATCCCAAGAACATCAAAACGTAGTCGTAAAAGTCAGCGAATGTAAACAGTTTAAGCAAAGGGACACTGCGTTGTACTTGTGGCTGCTTCTTTCCTTGTTCTTCTTTCATTTGATCGGTTTCATCATGGTCGTCAGGTTGGCTCTCTTGGTTATTGCCGGAGAAGGAACCCGGGGTAGACATTTTGGCAAGAAAATTAATGAGAAGTGTTCTGGTGAGTGAGAATTGAAGAAGAAAGAAGTGGAGGCATAAGTGAAGAGAGGCCGAGGAGATGAAGAGAAGAGTAATAAAGGGAGGTTAGGAGTTGGGGAGTTAATGGGTCATTTAGTGCAAACTTAAAAGGAGGCTGGCGGTGGACAAGACTTGTTTGATTGGTACCTTCAGTGAGTGACAGTTGTTCGTTTTTTAACTACAGTGTGAGAGATTTTTGAGGTATATAGAGATGATGATGATGTGTATATTTTTTATTGAGTCTCTTTCTCCCTCTCAGAATTAAAGATTTGTCGGGTAAGTCTTCTTACTTATTTGTCTCCGAACTACCTAGTCATTTTCATAATTAATTTAAAAAAAATTAAAAAATTGAATTTTGTTAAAGTGAATCTTAAATTCTTAATTGGTCATGAGTAAATAGATAAATCCCAAAAATTAATAGAAATTAAAATCACGATGAACATTAATGGAACTACAAAAATTTATTAAAAATTTTATGCTAACGGAAAAGACTCGTATCAATTTTAGTATTATAACAAAGCAGAGCTTATTGTGTCTAAAAATAGTATCTGGGTTGAAAACCCAAATAGGGCCCAAAATACCAACAAACTCAATAGATTGACAAGATCAAAAGGCCAAATGAAAGATAAGGTTATACAAAACTCATATCCCAAAGACTCATCAGCAATATATCACATCAACGAGAACATCAAGCAAGTTCAATCGCACTAAGACAGTAAGTGAGCTCGGGTTAAGAAGCTCGCATAGGACACAACTCAAGGTCACAATTATAATATAGCCCGTTACAAATCATCGGCTTGTTATTTCCTTATCAATGTAAATGACTCGAAAACAGAAAATTTTCTACAATTTGATCGACACGAGCATATTTTCTTAATTTGATGAAACTCTAAGAAATGGAAAAGGTTTCACCAAATAGAAAAAACTTTCATAATGAATAGAATATCTCTTTGAACACGAAACTACCATACTAGTCAAATATTGCTACAATTAATTGCAAGTCGGTTCAATATTTAAGTGTTTAATACAATTTCTTGCAAAATATGAAAGAAGATCTTTGATCTTTCCTATATTATAGTGACCGAATTATATGTAAATAAAGAGCCTTAGTACTATATAAATGAGTCTTTTGCATACACTAAATACGACATTCGATAGTCATTCTAATCCTAACAGAAACTTGGCTAAACATAGTCTCTCTCCATAAATAATATAACTATGGATGTAAATATTACACATAGAGCCGAACAATGTTAAAAATTCTCCATGTTTATTTCATTGTCTCCACTTCTTCTCCTTTACTTTGCATATCTGTTATTCATTTTTTTCAGCATAATTAACTCATACACTTTCACCACCATGCACAATATTTCATCGCAAACTCGTAAAAATTAATCTCCATATTCACACAATTCACATAAATTTGAGTATTCACTGTTTTATGATGTCAACAGTGCTCATGATTAAATTTGGCTAAACATGAAAAGTTTTTTTAAAAAGAATTTAAAGTAGACACAGATTACAAAGTCCTTTTTAAAATACATTCAACTAACGAAGTCCTAAAATAAAATTAAAATGAAAATTTCAGTGACATGCATGAAGAAATTTAACAGGCTTAGTTATTTCATGCCCAACTAATTAAAAATGCAGCTTTCATAGTTATTTCATGCCCAACTAATTAAAAATACAGCTTTCATCATATGGTGGACAATCTTATATAACTGATGAGAAAATGTAAATGAAAACCATATTATAGTTGTTTTCATGATCATTTATTGAATCATTGTTTTTTGGTTAAACTTGCTTCAATACGCCGTTGAAGCAGATGGATATAATTATCTAATGATGGATGATAAAGGAAGTAAAAATCATGCAAATAATGAATGTGCTTTCATTTAAAGGACCATGCATCCATTGGGTTTTATTGAACTATTTAACAATAGTTAAATTATCAAATCTATCAAGATCCACATATAACAATAGGAGTTGTACCATGTATAACTTCATTTTTTTCAATAAACTCGATGTAGTCGTGTACCCGATTAGAAGCTCACAACAATTTAGAAACTTTATTATTACAAACTACTTTTAAGTACGTGGATTAGGAAAGAAAACCCTACAGATGTAGACCTTGTTTTTGATATATCCCATGTTTTTCCTTTTTCTCAATTTGCAACCAATCAAGTCTTCTTTTCTAAAAGGACGGCTACCCCATCTCTATTAATTTCTAGGATGGGACATGGATTCTCTGTTAAAAATGATCTCTTCTTTCGTTTCACTCTCTCTTTGAATCCTGAGAAACACTAAATTGGTTACAAACATCAAACAATAATAGTCAAAAGATGGCTCTTAGATTTTATATATTTACGTTGGCACAAAATTACAAATAAGTTGCTAGTAGGTCCTTTTTTATACACTTGTGTCAATGGATGTGAAGGGACCCAACCCGGATTTTCCCTTTAGGGACCCGAGAGGAGCCCTTTCGGCATCCCAACGGAAGTTCTTGCAATCTTCATACCCATGACTCTAAAAGACTCCGTGGAGTGAACCGTGATACATTTCCATTTCATAATCATTTAGAAATTTGAGTGGTAATTTTTTTTTCCACAAATAGGGTTTACCCAAAATTTTGACAGCCCAACAACTGTTTTTCGATAATTCCAATCTTTTCAAATCACCTGAAATCAATTTATAAACACTTCAAAATTCATACATTCTTCTCCACTTTCAATTTGGACCTCAGGTCCATCTCATTTTCAAAGCTTAATAACAATTAAAACTATTTCAACCAAAAAACCATTTCAAATTTTAAAATATGCTATCATGCATATAATCATAAGTAATTTACATAAAATCAAAGGTATTTACATTATGCATATTTACTAGACATCATATGTACAATAATTTCACAATTGCAATCGTCGGAGATGCCCACCTAACTTTGTGTAGGAGATCACTCACTCTGAACACTCATCTCTATACTTGGAGAGATTTTCATAAAATCAACAGAAAAGAGTGAGCTAAAGGAGCTCAGTGAGTGTTATAAAAAACATATTTCTTACAAAAATACCTCCCAAAAATTACTCAAAAATCTTAAATTCTTAATGATTTATCTCAATCATAAATCTCATAGTTTTGCATATACATTGATATAAATCCACTTGAAAACATAAATGCATACTTCATTAAAATTCCATCCAAAACATGAACATAGGTATATAAAATAATAACATCATTCATATAACATATATTCGAAACCCAGAGAAATCATATCTCACCGACCAGTCTTAAGTCACTGGTGATAGGGACGATCCATCTCAGTCATAAACCACTACACTGCGGAATGTTACCTCACCTTGTGTAGGGTATCAGTCATAGTACCTTAAAATGCATAGAAGGCGATACGACAGACTCAATTCCCCCACAATTAGTGACACATGCTCTCTTGACATGCCATGTGCACATAAGGTACTTTGGCCGGTTTTCAATCATATCGTGGGGATTAGGGTAACCATTGATCTTGAAATTTTTTTTCAATTATACTTTAAAAGTTTAGTTCTTATACTAAAAATAATCAAACATAAAGGCATATTTATTCAATTTTGTTGCTAAAAGCATAAAAATATAATGCTTCAATAATTTATGTCATAAATATTTTCTTTAGAAGAATATG
This sequence comes from Litchi chinensis, assembly GCA_019925255.1. Classification (NCBI taxonomy): domain Eukaryota; kingdom Viridiplantae; phylum Streptophyta; class Magnoliopsida; order Sapindales; family Sapindaceae; genus Litchi; species Litchi chinensis. The sequence continues at coordinate 13,979,794 of CM034472.1, forward strand.
TAAAGATATTTATAAACCAACATCTTTAATAAAACTCATTTCAATTTCAAGATGCTTTAATATTCATAAAAACACTTTAAAGCATGCTTAAAAAAAATACATTTAGCATTTATAAAATACTTTTACACTCGTTTTGCCTCCAACTTGACTAGAATGACCTTTAATAATTCTCACCTATAAGACACGTTCTAATTTAGAATCCATTATCCTAATTATATAAAATCAATGTCAATTATCCCTATTCACCCAAATTGAATTTAAAACACTATATACATCATAATTCACATACTTGGCATAAACTTATACCAACATCATGACATTCTTTTTTTTTCATTTTCTTTATGCAAACTTGCTTAACTACATGCATAACCTCATAAAAACACATCATGACATTCTTTTTTTTTTTTTTTCATTTTTTTGTGCAAACTTGCTTAACTACATGCATAACCTCATAAAAACATCAAAGTGATTGAATTTCCACTTTATTTACCAAAATGTCATCTTGATCTAAATTGCACATAAAGGCATCCAACCAAATTCTTTCATTTTCATGACCACCAAAGGCATTAAAATCATACCAATATCATCTAATCCCTAATACCAACTTAATTTAAGTTTATTTGAAAAATTGCATAAAACCCTAGAATACATACCTTGATCACTTCCTTGCCTATTTGCTTCCTTTGATTTTCCTTTCAATTCCACACTTTAATATAAGATGATCTACTTCTAAACATGCCAAAAATTTCATAAATCCATCAAGTTATCATACACCCAAGAAAACATCAAAACACCATAGAAAATCACATTACTTATCAATTCCTCTTCACTTTTTTTGCTCAACTTTTGTCCTAACACCTTTAGTGAAGATCAATCAAGTTTGGCATCAAAAATGGGTTAAAATTTTCTTGCTCTTCTTCTCCCTTCTTTGGTTGAAACTCACTCTCCCTCTCTCTCAATTTTCTTTTCAATTTTTTCTTACCATTTATGCACAATTCAACTTTATATAGTCCTCTTATTAATTGACCAAAATGCCCTTGAACTATTTCCATAATGTCAAACAAGTCCTTAGTTACAAATAATAGCATTTGATTGGTCCATGACTAACTAGTTATTCAATTAACTAAATCCCACCAATTATTTATTGCAAGACAACTAATTTGTCAATTTTAGTGACTTCCATGTGGCCTTCTCTCATTGGTTCATTTTGTTTCATATGGATTGTGTTTTTGCTAGATTTCATTTCATGCAATACTCACATGTAATCTATGTGTGTTTGAATTTGAAAATGTCTACTTTACCCTTTAATGAATTAACTTCTCATTCATGTCTAAATAAATTTCAAAAATATTTCATGGTCATTCAATCATCAAATTGACCATGTTATACTCTAATTGGGTATTTTATCTCTCAATTTCATACTTAAAAAAAAATTCAAATGGGTGAAAAATCATCAATATCCATTATTCTCCAAAAAGGGTATTTTTGTCCAAGAAATCTTCGGAACTCTTAAAATCTACTCAAACGGACTCATTTTTAATCTGTTTCAGTTTCTTTAGACTCTACTAAATATCCTAAAATTTTTTATTTTCAGGATCTATTTCTCAAAAACCACTATTAACCTGGCATTATTCAGCCGACAATACTATTCATCAGAAAAATTTTTATTTCTCATAAAAAAAGGAAATTCTGGGCTTTACAGGATGTGAAATATAACCAGCTATTATACTTCCTCATCTGTTGCATTTACTTTAACATTTACTGCATATTGCATATGATTTCCATGCTTTGCTTATAATTAAGATTTTAGTAATAGAAAGAAATCATTTCAATACTATTTGGTTGTTGCAGCTGAAAATCCATATAATCAACTCACCTTTTAATCAAACAATTCAATGCAATTGACACAAATTAAATTGGACAAATGACTATGACAAAAAGAGAAAAAAGAAAAACAAATGGATTTGATCGATTCCTTAGGAAAATACTCTCATATATATAAAAATATTATTCCTAAAATTTAGTTAGATACTAATGTAGATGATTCTTATTGTATTATGTTCACTAACATTTAATTATAATTGATTGAAAATATTTTAAACGTACAAATTATGAACTAATAGTCATTGGCAGCCGGCGTCATTGATTAGTGCGCCAATTGTCCCCATGCCAAGAGACATGGGTCAACACCCCATGAAGTCAAAAATAATAATATTCTTCCACTTATATGTGTGGATTACCTTCATCCTTATGTGGGTTTTTCCTCTATCTCCGTGAGAGTGGATCCCTCCTATTTGGGAGCCACACTTCAAATCACGTTATCAGTATTTCTATCCCGATAGGTTTTGATTGTCCTCTAAACCAATTTCAATCTTAAAAAAAAAAAAAAAAAAAAGGTTATGACAAACTTCATTAATTATATGTACACATATGGATGAGTAAGACAGAATCACATGTATATTCCTTGTGAAATGTTTATACAGAGACGGGAAAGCAATCACCTTTATGCTCGTTTTTGTAACTAAATAATTAATGTGCACCGAAAATCACTTTATTATTATTAATTATTTTTTATTTAGTCATAAAAATTTCATGTTTCTAGCATAAAGAAGAATAACTTTTGTAATAGGGCCATACAAAAAAGTGCTCTATGTATAATACACCTATTGATTACTCATGATATCCAAATTAAAATTTTAAAAATTAGAAACTTACTCTCTACATCTTTTAAAATATCGAAACTAACCTTAAAATATCAATAGCCATTTTAATTACATATATAATTTTCTCTCTAAACCCATGTGATTAGTTTTAACACCTAATCACATCAAAATAACTACAAAAACTCTCTTTTTTTTTTTTTTACATATATTAATTTGATTGTTATTATATTTGATCGTGATGAAGCATACATCTCTTTTCAATATTTTAATTAAATCAGATTTCTCCTTGGACCCATTTTAATAATTTTGAAACTCCATTGTTCAACTATTTTCTGATAACAAAAAGATAATCCAAAGACTCAACAAATCAAAATTAGGATGAGGAGCTTTATAGGATAAATTAATTAGGACCACATTAGATATCATCTCAAACACCATAGACAATTAGAAAGCACTGACGCGATAGACACAAAAGCAATTGGAGATATTTTGTCACGTGTGTGTGAAGCGGTAGGAAGGACAAATGTCCCTTGTGTATCTGAAGCTGTTGCAAAATGAAATCGAAAAGTGATAAATTAGTCAATTGCCATATAATCTGGTAGTTGTGGTGTTTGGGCAACTGTGATCATGGGCAAATATACATTAAAATTGGTTTTTTTTTTTTTTTTCAATCATTGAAACTGGTCTAAAAAACTACCGGAATCATATACGATGAGACATTAATAACGTGACCTAGAGAACAATTCTCATACGCTAGAGGTTAGCACACACAACGGTAGGAGAATGACCAATACAAATTGGGAAGGCAGTCACATAGTGGCTGCATTATTTAGGTGTCGAAAAGAACTTGAGTGGGCTGCCTACCACTAAGGCAAAACACAAGCGACATATTAAAATTGAATTTAATTGAGATGAAAGTGATTATTTTGATTTCATTGAATATTAGGGATTATAGTGTAGTTGATTTATGTTATGGGTGTACAGAGTAATACTGGTTTTTCATCTGAAAAGGCTTTTCCATCATTCAGTACAAAAACATTTTAGTACTAAAAATATAAATTAAAAAGTGGGTGTAGAGAGAATTCTCTTGGGTGAGAATAGAACCACCCTTGTGTTTTTCCTCTTCCTTCATTATTATTTGTTTTTAATGCAATCAAGCAAGTCACTTATCAAGTAAAAAAAGACGAATGCCAACTACACTAGTTCTATATATATATATATATATATATATACTTTTATAATCAGTTATATCTGATTTTAAAAAGTAAAATCAATCAATCAAATTCATTTATTACATTTGAATTAAATAAGAAAGAAATTTATTTTAGTAAAGAGAATGTAATAGATGAATTTGATTAGTTGGTTTTTACTTTTTAAAATCGGATATACTCAATTATAAAAGTCATATATATATATATATATTAAATATTAAGGTACGATGTACCCGAGTTCATTAGTAGAGTAGACATATGCCCCTGGTGTACCCCAATTCATTAGTAGGAGGGACACATGCCCCTCTTGAAATTTTTAAAAATTTCAACATTATTTTTTTTCATTTTTACATTTTACAAAATTTTTATTAAATTTTAGTATATATCCCTAAATATATTATATTAGTTACAAAAATAAAGTGTAGATTTATCATTTTAACTTTCTATCCTTATTTTATTTACATTTAATTTTTATTATTTTCTTGATTTTTATTCAAACATTTATCTATTATTTATTATAATTTATATTATAATAAATATATAAAAAGTAAATGTAAATGTGTTTTATCATTTTTATTGAAATATTAATATCTTCTTAGATAATTTAAGTGTAGTATTAATATCTCCAATTTGACTTGAAAATCAAATCAATGAATTCTAAAATTATAAAGCATAAATTTTAATTTGTTACATCTAATATCTTATAGTCGTTTCTTGATTTAATTTTATGTCTTGTTTTTAATTATTCTTGTAATTTATTTTTGTTTGTAACCAATAAAGTGCTATAAAAAAACTCTCTTATATAAAGAGATATATTATTCTATATTTGCTTAAGTTTTATTTTAGTAAAAACTTAAATTCTAATTTAAATATAAAGTTTATATAATTTGATTGTCAACCGTTACATGATCACAAATAAGAAATTAAATAAATTATCATTTTGTAAAAACATTATTTCATTTGTTTTTATGTTTTAAAATAAATTATTTTTAAATTATAAAATTATATATGTATTTAATTAAATAAATTATTTGTTTTTATTTTTAATAATTCTGGAACAGATAAAACTATTAAAAAAAAATAATAAAATATCTTTATATTTGGTTATTATAATTTTAATTTATTTTAATATTATTATCAATTTATTAAAGTACTCCTTGAATATAAATTTTTGGATCCATTACCCTCTATCTCCAGAGATAACAATAACAGTGCTGGAGACAGTTAAGAAGACAGTTGAGCGGTAGAGTCTTGGGAATGAGTTCATCCACCAAAACACCATGGTGGTAGTTCGATGGTTTTAAAAGCTGACAGCGACCACCAAGCGAAAATTTGATGCATTTGATGCCTGGTGGCCGCCTCAATTTTGACTTTTTTTTTGGAATCGCTCAATTTTGACTTTTTTGTTTTGTCGTTTCATTCAAAATTTACGTCACTCGCGTATAGCCTGTTTGAATCTGACTTTTTCCGCTGCACTCATGTTAGAGTTAGGGACGATGCTGGTAGGTTTAGTAGAGCTGCATTGTTTTGACGAAATATTATCTTTTTACTTACGACCGAGGCCTCATTCATGGAGAATCACCTCGATTTGACTAAATATTATGTTTGACTTACGACAAAGGCCTCATTCATCGAGAATCACCCATCCAGGACAAGTCAGTGTCTCGTAAGAAAGGAACTGCTCAAAACTCCGTTGAGGTTTGTGTTTTTTACATGCTAATTTAACTGGTTAATTACACTTTAAGCCAAATCCAAAACCCAACATCGGTTAGGGATGATAGAAAAGGTTCATGTATCAGGTTGAACTAGATTTAATTCGATTTATTTATAAATTTATTTGATAAACGAATCAATATTTTTAAATTTGATACGAATTTATTTATAAACAAATAATACGACGACACAATTAATTAGTTTATTACTTGGATTATAAATAATCTAAACGCATTAATCCATCAACTGTTAATTTGTTTATCTATTTAACTAGTTTAACACATTTAACCTAAATAATATTTTAACCCATTAATACATAAATATTACAGTTTGACCCCTATAATATTAAATATTAGAATTTGAGCCTATTACAATTATGACATAAATTCATTTAAATCAAACTTACACTAATTTATTTTTTACGAATTCATAAAGATTCGACGTGTTGTAACCCAAATTGTCACCCCTAAACATTAGTTAACTTTACCGATAGGGAGAGTATTTTGGTCTTTTTCATCTTCTTCTATTTCTTCAAAATAAAAATAAAAAATAAAACATAAAACTGGATGGATCTCCATTTTTTTTTTTTTGTATGAATGGTGGAGATTAAAATAATAAATAAATAAATAATAAAAACAAAAAAGGTGAAGCTTCAATCTAGATGAGATGTCTATCACCTTTCGTAGACCATCTCCAAATGTGGTACACCAAATTTGACACCATTTTGGTGTCAACACCAAATTTTTTACATCAAATTTTCTTTTACTCCAATGCGTATGACATCAAATTGGTGTAAAGAGTATCTTCAAAAAATATTCCATATATAATTCTTTAACCAATATTAATTTATTTATTTCATATAAAATTTTATTCTTAAATAATTACTCACAATATATTAAAAAATTATTAAATACTCACAATTTTTTTTTTAATTTTTTATAATAAATTATTCTCATTATATTTCCACCTAATTTTTTAGTCACTTAATATTTTTCAACTCACTTTTTATCCATCTAATTGTTTATTCATCATCATTTTTCCAACTAATTTTTTTATCCAACTATTTATTTATTCACCCCATTATAAAATCTTATTCTCAAATACTTACACAAAATATACAAAAAAAAAAAATTATTAATTTCTCACATAATTTTTTTTAATTTATTATAAAATATTGTTATCATTAATTTTTCAACTAATTTTTTAGTCATGTAATTTTTTCAACTAATTTTTATCCACCTAATTGTTTATCTACCTCATTTTTTCCAACAATTTCAAGGAGGAAGCAGATCATCCAATACATTTGACAAGTATTTTGATGGTTATGGAGGAAGTGGAGATGACCTTCCAAATTTTTAAATGATTGTTTAGAAGTATTTATGTCAAATATTTTATTTTTAAGTTATGTTGTTTGTTTTTTTAAAATCATGTATGTTTAATTTAAGGTAATGGTAATGTTAATGTTATTGCTATTTAAAATATTATTGAGTTTTTGCATTAAAAATATTACCAATTTTATCAAATAATTATTAAAATAATATTTTGTGTATACATTAAATAATTTAATTCATTTTATATTAATATATTACTTATAATATATATTAAAAACTTAAAAATATATTAAAACATATTCAATATTATACTCATTTTAAAGATCTCAATAAAATATTTCCAACGGTATAACTTTTTTATAATAATTTAATTTCTACTTATAATCATTAATCAAATTATATAAATACATTAAATGTGGTAAAAGATATAAATGGAATAAAAATTATTGTTGTTATTATATGAGAGGTATTGTTGGAATTTTGAAAAAAAAAAAGGTTCACGTGGATCCAACGCCAAATTTGGTGTTGGCTACAGTTTGACACCAAATTTGGTGTCAAACTGTAGCAAAAACACCAAATTTTGCTTTGATTTTTGTGCACCCACACCATTTTGGTGTTACATTGGAATGACTTTTAACACTTTTTACATCAATTTGATGCTACATTGGAGAATGCCTTATAATATGGAAGAGATCCAATTTGGATTGGATCTCCACCTGACCGCTATCTCCATTTATATTGAAGATGCAAATAGATATCTCCATGTCAATAGAGATCCCGATAATGGGATCTCCATTGCTAATTCAACAATGGGATCTCCATTGTCGATAAAGATCAAGTGGGATTCCATTGACAATGGAAGTCTTATTACTAGTTTCTTCATCCTCGACAGAGACCCAATCACAAATCTATGGAGACCTTTAGAACTCCAACGATGGAATCCCTTATTTAGGTCTCTAGTGAAGTCATAGTCTTTATGGAGGCTTAAAAATCTGGGTCTCCATTATGATAAATCCAATAGAAAAAAAGACCATTATGATAAATCCAATAGAAAAAAAGACCATCTTTACAAAGGTATATGGAGCCTAGAGAAAAGATGGATCTCCAATGATGGAAAAATTCCAAGTCTTTATCAACCATGGAGATCTTAGCAATGGGATCCCGATTGCTGATGGACACTCAAATCTCATCTCCATGGAGGTAGAGATGAAGCTTTGGTTAGATCTCCATAATTAGAGTTCTAGGGGTCTCCATGGTTCTAAGTCGCTTCGATTTTACAAATAACTCTAAACCTCACATTTGGCTAATGCATGTCATGACAAAAACGAATGCTTTTATGTAGTCCATTCCATGGCAGACTAGTTTTTCAATATGGAATTGAAGGTCCACTCTGTATTGTTTTCTGTTTTTCGTTTTTCATTTTTCATTTTTTTATTTAAAAACCATAAATTGATTTTCGTATTTTTCGAATTAAAAAAAGGCCTTTGATAACAATTACTGAAACCAATAAAAGGATTAAACAATCTTTTATTATCTTATCAAGACATAAGATAGTTTCAATGGTCAATTAAAATAGGAGACAAGTATTTTATTGAAGTTTTAAAATTTTTAATTTGTGTTCTTAACAAACACGAGAATCATATTTTTCTAAAAGAGTAATGTTATGTTTTATAAATATTTTACTTTAATTCATGTTCAAATAATGTGGTATATAAGTTATCAACACTACATATTATTATATGACAACTCATTTATTATATCATTTGATCATGAATTTGAGAAAAATATTTTGAATACCTATTGTTATTCTTTTTAAAGTTGTCATCATTTTGGGAAAACAAAAACATAATTGATGATAAACTGCTTTAACATAAATTTCAGGGTCTGCCACCGTTTATCAGTGACCCTAGCATGGCAAGCTCATTTGCGAGGTTTTGCATTTTGATAAGGTAATCGATAATTGAATCAGTTCCATAGCTGATAAAGTTTAATTGCTCCGTTAGGACTAGGAACAGAGAAGATGAAGAACTGGCATATATACCGGTAAGTTTCTTGCAGGCAGCAGCAGCAGTCGTGCACGAGTTGATCAAACCCATAGTATGCTCACTAAAGGATGCATATAGTCCATGGAAAAGAAGTCGATCTTGGCGCGGCCGAAGTGTGCACTCCGGCTTGGGAACTATCTTTCCTGAACCAACACATTTATTACAATAAAATGAAATCAAGCAATAACTTTATAAATCATCTTGTTGACCATCATTGATCTCTAATGGAAGACAAGTTTTGTTTCCAAATCTTCTTCCCTAATAGCTAGTTATCATGCGTTAGAATAAAGCTCAACAGCTAACAGAATCAGAAGCTGTATCATTAATTAATAACACAAAGCATTAAGAAGAGATGAACTAGAATCAAACTGACACAGTACAATTCATATACTAGCTACCACGAGACTACACAAGCCTGTGCAACACTAGATATTAAATTTTCTATATATCTAATTGATAGCAGGTGAGATAAGAATTACAAGATCTGCAAGACATTGGACTGTCAAGGCCAAAACAATATTATATGTGCGAGATCTCTATACATGTAAAACCCTGATATACACTTCAGAAAGACCTCATGGTGAGCCTGGACGAGTCTAATCACTCCCTGTCAATAACAGCTAGTTCGGAAGGTTGGGGAGTATTTCGACCAGCCTGAGCCTGAGCCTGCTCTGAAGCATTGGCAAAACCTTGTAACATTCTCAGAATCTCAGTTGTGTCTTCTAAATAGTACTTGGCCTTACTGGGCTTATTGCCAACAGTACATGCAAACACTTCAGCAACTGGAGACAGTGATGGACCACCTCGTGCACTCATGATCACCTCAAACATGTCTTCATCGGAACGATCATCCCCGATACACAGAACAAAATCTGGAAGCATTCCGTTCTGCTTCATTGTTGCAAGTAGATGTTCAGCTACAAGACCCTTGTTGACACCCTGTTAATGTATGGGAGTGAACAGGAGGTTATTAAGGTTATGAAGCAATAACTGTACACTAGTAATAAATATTCAAGCATTACAGGATACTAGAGCATCGCCAACCATACTAGCTATATATTATCATTTTATCAACTCCAACTACTCCCTATGCTATTACTATTTTGAAAAAGTTGAATCACCCTAGCCAAATTTGGACAGCAAAACAATCCTAGCTAAACTCTCATTATTTTAACATTTAATTTGAGACAAACAAACAATTTTTTTGAAAAAAGAAAAACCTATATGCATTTACTCATTTGTTTAGTCAAAAGAATATGGTTAGAATGACCCACTCAAAAATTGCTAGTTAAAATAATTTTCTAATTATTTTAGCTAAAATTTAGTTAATATTTAGGGAACTCCGTAGGAGATACTCTTAGTTTAATGGTTTTCATTTTAGATCAAATATATGAGTATCATATAAATGCCACAGATGAAATGAAAATATAACGTGAACAATTTGTAGAGTATGATGATATTTGAAACCAGTCAACTATGGCATGGGCCTGTTACAGTCAGTTCATCATCTTCAAATCATTCAATAAGATGAATGTCATCCCTGTCTCTTATCCCCAACTCCAGAAGCAGCCGCAAAGTTGTGACAATCACCAACAACATATTTCTAACTATATATATATACATACAGAGAACTTTTGTGGTCAGTGTTTTCTAACTTTAAAAGTTAGGACAAACCAATCAAATTCATCAAATTGCATTTAAATTAAATAGGAAAAAAAATTTGTTTTAGAAGAAAGAATGTAATGAACGAATTTGATTGGTTCGTCCTAACTTTAAAAAGTTAAGTTAGGAGACACTAAGTATAGAAGTTTTGTGCGTGCGTGTGTGTGTGTATAGATATATATATAAGACCTGACTACTAATTACTTACTAGGCTGCAAGTGAAACATTTTACTTTAAACTGCCTATCACATACAACTTTCTGTCTCTCAAGTACAGACCAGGCAATTATCTAATCTATTCCCACCTTCATCGGATCGATTCTTCAAACTATAGTAGCCCTTCTACCAACTCAAGTTTCATTGTGCCACTGTAAACTATATGATGAAAGACCAAACTTTTTGGTGCACCACTTTATCAAAGATTGATAATTTGTTTCGTAATTATGATTAAAAAATAGGAAGGATGAGTTAATAAAGAAAATTTCCATGCACACCCTTTGCCAATCAGTCAATGTGGCTGGAATACTACAACTGTAGTCTCTTCACTCTTTTAGGGAAAAGAGGTGTTTTAGTAATACATCATAATGATTTCATCCCTTATATACACAGCAGTAGCATCAAGTTTGATTTTGTGGAAATATGGTTTGAACCGGTGATAAGGGTCTAATTGCTTTCCTCTATTTTTTTTTTTTTTTTCCCTTCTCATTATTCTTACATATTACACTCTATCTGGCCGAAACTCCATGACTCCAAATGCTGTTTAATATAAGTTTAAGGCTATTGATATAAAGCAACAATGACTTCCAGTATTGCAAAATGACTTCAAATAACCATATATGCATCATTTGACCATTAACATTTTCTTTGCATTAATTGGAGTACGTCTAAAACAAAAGAAAATAGCAGAAGTAAATAAGAATGACAGTACTCATATCAACGCCCATTCTCTACAAAATTAGATACTACACTTGAGCAATAGCTGCAATACATGGTGCATCGATAGAAGAGACAACTAACCTGAGGCTTAACCTCTACAATGTGCTGGCCGCTCTTGACAGTAACAGGCTCATTGGCAAGAACGCTTTCCAGGTGATCCAGAAGCTCCTTAGCCTGGCAGGAGCCAAAATCTGGATCTGCATACTGGTAATTCCAAACAAGAGCACTCTCTTTGGTCTCGATGGCAGAACCATCAGTTGTTTCAGTGTACAATTTCATTACTGGCTCAGCAATTTGCTTCCAATCAAACTCAGGCACAGAGACACAAGTTTCCCAATCGGCATCATGACTAGGCCTGAAACAGTGACATTCACATGAGAAAGGTTGATATAGTACCCTCTTCAAAATTTTCTAAAGTAGATTAATATTTGAGAGAATATCATAGCTAGTTGAAGGGACAACTCCAAATCTTATTAAACATACAACATAATGGATCACATGGGACATAGTCCACACGCATCATTCACACAATATATAATCTACAAGTACAGCTTAAATAGTTAGATCTTTTTCCAACAGTAACATAGGAAGGGCACGTCAAGTCCTAGATGATATCTTTGTCAACAACAGAGCATATTAACAGGATTGATTCTACGTGTCTTTATACAAAAACAAAACAAAATAAAGAAACTGGAAGAACACCTGATAATCACTTAAAACTTCTAGGAAAACAAGCACACTAGGGAGTAAACTTCAGGATACTAAACAAGCATGCCGCTAACTGAATAGTCTTACCATTTACAGGCAGAGAAGGCTCAGATTTAGACTTAAACAACAAAATTATTTCAGACATAACATGACAGACTACATGGGAGGTGGTTCAACACATGGTAATAACCTTTAAAATTCCGAAATGATTTTTACCATATGGTTTATCTGTATATTAAACCTTATAACAAAACTTCTGTCTAGGCTTTTCAAAGATTTTATACAAGTTTGAGCAACAAAATTTGTCACTGACCCTCAACTTGTCCATTAGGAACCTAAATTTCAAAATCACATATTCAACTGTGAACTTTGTGCAACATCAAAGTTTGAGTAGAGCTGAAAAAGAAAGCTGAAAGATACCTCAAAAAATAACCTTGCTCTGCTGCAATCCCAAGTCTTTCACAAGAAGAAAACCATTCAGTTAGAGTCTTTCTGTCTTTCCCACTAACAAGGAAGACAACATTCTTGGTATCTCTGCACAAACTGTTCAAAATTGCAACAGCTTCTGGATTAGGGATTGTGCTAATTGAACCAGTTGATATCATAGTACCATCATAATCCAAAAGAATCGCTCGATTTTTGGTCCTTTTATAAGCTGAAACAATATGCTCAACTGAAAGCTTTCTGAAATTGGGGTCTAAAGCTATTACCCGAAATCCTAAGCCAAAACCAATACCCCAACATCTTCTTCTCACGTGATCCCTGCAAGCCCTTTCAAGATCCTGCAAAAAGCTGCGAGCCCAGTATGCAACATCATGTGTACTCACATACCTATAGTGCTTCTCATGCCTCAATTGTTTTTCAGCCTCAGGGACTATTAAAGCATAATCCATAGCTTCAGCCACAGCATCGATGTTCCATGGGTTGACTCGAATGGCTCCACTCAACGATGGGGAGCATCCAATAAATTCAGAAACCACCAGCATACTCTTCTTTGCGGCTGATGGGCCTAGCCCCAAAGTCTCATCTAACTTCTCATTTCCTTGCCGGCATATTATATATTCATAGGGAATAAGATTCATCCCATCCCTGACTGCTGTAACAAGACAACACTCAGCAGTAACATAATAAGCAATGCGTTCATAAAACTGAAGTGGGGTATCAATCAAAACCACTGGAGCATATCCTGGCCTTCCAAATGCTTCATTAATCCTTCTCACTGTGGCATGAGTTTCAGACTGAACCTCTTGCACATCCCTCCCTCGGCTTCTAGCAGGGTTCGCAATTTGAACCAAAACAACCTCACCTCTCTTATCAGGATGTTGTATGAGCAATTGTTCCATAGCCAATAGTTTCAAACTGATTCCTTTGAATATATCCATGTCATCGACTCCAAGCATAACAGTTTGACTCCTAAACTGATCTCGCAACTGGGAAACCTTAGCTTCAGTCTCAGGAAGATTCAGCACTGATTGGAGCTGTCCTATATGAATTCCAACTGGTAGAATCTTAATGCTTACGGTGCGACCATAATACTCAAGTCCTATATAGCCTCGCTTAGATTGATAAGAAAGACCAAGCATTCTACTACAACATGAGAGGAAATGCCTGGCATAATCAAAAGTATGAAACCCAATAAGGTCTGAATTAAGAAGAGCTCTCAGAAGCTCATCTCTTATAGGAAGAGTACGATAAATTTCTGATGATGGGAATGGACTATGGAGAAAAAATCCTAGCTTCACCCTGTTAAATCTTTTCCTCAAAAATGTAGGTAAGACCATCAAATGATAGTCATGAACCCACACAAAATCATCATCGGGGCTAATCACCTCCATCACTTTGTCTGCAAAGATCTTGTTCACAGAAACATAAGCTTGCCAGAGGGATCGATCAAACCGGCCACCAAGATCTGGGGATAGAGGAAGCATATAGTGAAATAACGGCCACAGGTGTAGCTTGCAGAATCCATGATAGAATTTACTAAAGAGCACGGGTGGGATAAATGCTGGGACACATTTGAAGGTTTCAAGCAAAGTTTGGGCAACATCATCCTGCTGACTCGGCTCAATTTCTTCTTTAAGACAACCAACATAGATTACTTCAACATCTTCTCCAAGACCATCTTTCAGTTGCAAAAGCAGCGAGTCCTCATCCCAGCTAAAATTCCAACGTCCACTGCCGTCTGATCTTTGATGAGCGCGAAGTGGAAGCTGGTTTCCTACAATTATCATCCGTTCCTGAGAGACAGATGAGCGGGCATCAGAGCCAACACTGTTGTCATCCTCGAGCTCAGTCAGTATCCCAGCAACAGTGGCCACACGAGGTAGCCTCTTCTTCTCACGACCAAAATTTGGGGAATCACCAAAGGCAAGATCAAAGAGGTTAGAATAAGACCTCGAAACCATTGTGAGGTCAGATAGACAACTTTCGGCTCACTGAGAATACCAACAAGACTTAGCAGATTTCCTTTTTATGTGTTCAACTTAATCTACAAAATCCCCAGGATAACATTATATTAGGGCCAACAATGTAGAATAATTTTGAGCAAACCATACCATGTATCCCTATAATCAACCATGATTTCCAAAAAATGAAAAATAAAAAACAGCAACTATATTAAAATGACGAAAGACTAATAATATTGAGCGAACCATATCATGTAATCCTATAAAAAAAACCATGATTTCAAAGAAAGCAGCAACTATAGTAAAAAGACTTTTTCATTAAGATATAAATAAGAAAATTTGACATACTTTTAACTTAAATTAAGATATAAGTGAAAACTAAATTACTTAAATTAGGATTTAAGTTTAAGACTATAATATATCACACAAAGTGAAGTCTATCAGATTACCTCACAGCTGGAACTAGTACAAAAATCTCAGTTAATCCTCCAATGCTAAGACCTGTATATTTACAATAACATTGGTTCAAAAAAATAATAATAAGAAATCCAATTTATATAAGCAATCAATCTTCCACTTAAAAAAAAAAAAAAAAGCTAAAAGCCGTAGAGAGAAAGGTTAGTGGACAAAGAGCGATCAAGTTATCGAATGAAGAAGCAAGTGGGTGTAAATAAAAGTAGCAGCAAATGGCATGTGAAGAAGAGAAAAAGCTAATAAAGAAAAGCATTATAGCATTGAAGAAGAAGAAGAAGAGTTACAATTTACCCTCTGAAGGCCACAAAGGAGAGAACAAATGGGCTGAGATCAATATCAAAGATTCTCCTCCCTCTCTCTATAAGAGAAAAGGACTGGCAAACCTTTTTCCTTGCTTTACTGTAGCTAACCTAGTAAAAATTTTATATTTTATATTTTCTTAATTTGAACACAACAAATGGGATGTCTTTATACTGAGCATTTGATTCTAGAACTACAATAATTCAACTGAGCTAAGTGTGTTGAGTGGCAAGTGATGACAGGAAGAACACAGAACAGTTGAGTCCAACATCTTTTTTAACTATGGTTAACTTCGACGTAATTATCATCATTATTAACTCCTTTGCATCTTGTTTCTCCACCTACCTCCACTTTTCTCATTTATGACCAATGTCTGCGCGTGTTCTACAAACCCCAATTATTGGATTTGTTTCTTTAAAAAAAAAATAAATATTATATTGAAATGGGTGTACAATATGTTAGGTGTAGTAAAACAAAATAAATAGGATTAAAACCGAAATCAGAATTGTTGAGAGAAAATTTCTAGGAGGGAGAGAAGGACTCAAAGTTTTATTGTGTGTTCTGCGCCGATCTGCAAAGACATATATATATATATATATATAGAGATATGTAGAGAGAGAGAGAGAGAGAGGGAAACTTTATAATTTTTATCTAAATAAAAGAAAATTTTTGTTTTTATCCATGCTTTTTTAAAAAAAAAATTGTTTTTAACCTCTCAAACAAATTATT